>WNNJ02000865.1:0-107128 GCA_012934845.2 Pomphorhynchus laevis | reverse complement strand
AATGCCGTATCGCTCTGCGATCCGGGTATAGTTGTTACTAATAAGTAAACGGGGGAAACGGACATAACTGGGTATTGGAAACCATCACAGTCCATCAGCAATCAAATCCTTAGACCGGTTTCTGCTTATCAAGCTTCATCAGTAGGGTCCAGATTTTAAGAGTGTTCAGAGATCCTTTACCACAGTTTAGAAGGTTTCATCACAAGTATGATTATTACTATACGACCTTCAAGTACAAAGGCGATCACAAAAGTGATTCGTCAGTATATTATATAAATATTTTTGCAGCCTGCCCCCGGATCGCAGAGCGATACGGCATTATAGTTGTTACTAATAAGTAAACGGGGGAAACGGACATAACTGGGTATTGGAAACCATCACAGTCCATCAGCAATCAAATCCCTAGACCGGTTTCTGCTTATTGAGCTTCATCAGTAGGTCCAGATTTTAAGAGTGTTCAGAGATCCTCCACCACAGTTTAGAAGGGTTCATCACAAGGATGATTATTACAACACGACCTTCAAGTCCACAGGCGATCACAAAAGTGATTCGGCAGTATATTATATAAATATTTTTGCAGCCTGCCCCCGGATCGCAGAGCGATACGGCAATTATAGTTGTTACTAATAAGTAAACAGGGGAAACGGACATAACTTGGTTATTGGAAACCATCACAGTCCATCAGCAATCAAATCCCTAGACCGGTTTCTGCTTATCAAGCTTCATCAGTAGGGTCCAGATTTTAAGAGTGTTCAGAGATCCTCCACCACAGTTTAGAAGGGTTCATCACAAGGATGATTATTACTATACGACCTTCAAGTACATAGGCGATCACAAAAGTGATTCGGCAGTATATTATATAAATATTTTTGCAGCCTGCCCCCGGATCGCAGAGCGATACGGCATTATAGTTGTTACTAATAAGTAAACGGGGGATACGGACATAACTGGGTATTGGAAACCATCACAGTCCATCAGCAATCAAAACCCTAGACCGGTTTCTGCTTATTTCTGCTTATATATATTTCGTAGAAATATATTTTTTTTGAAAATATATTTCTTCTTGATTCTATATTTAGAAAATATAGTTCTATAACTATATACTTTTTACATCATTTGATGTTATCTATTATACAAGCGACTGAATACAGTTCCTTGTAAGTGCTTAAATTTTCAAATGTCATAAAATTATATTGTGCTAAATTGCTAACACAAATCATAGTTTACACGTCTTCTACTAATACCCTTTTGTCTATAGAACTCTTGTATTTCTTTCTTATATATTCAAGGATATGCTCTAACGAATCATACATATTTTCGTTATTATTCATCTGGTTAATATTCCACCTGGGGTAAAACCAGATCAGATCCCTATATTCAATAGTTTGCTTTAATTTTAAAGATGCTGATAGTAGAACCTTTTAGTATTAAATGTGATTTAAAATCATTAATTTAATATATAAAATCGTTTTCTTCAAAGTTTGTAAAATTAAAGAATATAAATACATTTTACGCTAGATTTTCAAATTTTTATTTAATATCGGACTAAATAACATCGGTATATTACTATTTCTAAATTGTTCATTATTCGTTATTCTCCATATTAAAATCACCTGTTAATTAATCAACAAACACTCGTTACTTAATCAACAAACAATGATTAATAAATGGACAAACACTCACTAACAAAGTCACATTCCTAAAAGATAATAAAGTAATTTTACTTTTGTAACGCTACAATAACATTTGTAATAAAAAAAACTTAAACTTTTACTTTAAGTTATTACAAACATTTCTATTAATTCATGATTTATATACAATGCACAGGAGCTAATTATAAAATTTATGAATGATTTTAAATGCACATTGTACAAATCATATAGTCGTTTTTATAGTAATAGTTAAATTATTTACCGATTCTATCTTTAAAATTTTGAAATTTTTAATTAAAATTTTACAATATTTTTAAATTTTATTTTTAAGATTTTACCAGAAATTAAACGAAATGAATCGTCAGTTGAGAATGGAGCCGCAGTTTTAGGTTAGTTGACTAAAAAGATTAAAAATATACTTCATACTTATTTAATAATACCTATTTGTTTTGATTTCTATTCTCAAAAGTTTTTATTATTAGAGTAAGTTTACGCCTATGAATTTTAGCGAATTATGATCAAATCAGCTGAGTCTACTTATTTAATATAATTATAAAATAAACAAAACAATAATGTTAAATCAAAATTTAATAATTAATTAATAAAATAAATAATTGTTAACTATTTATAAATAATAAATAGTTGTTATAAGAATTTTTATAGTTTAAATCAAGTTAAAATAAAAAATTGAAATTTAAAATTAAAGTCATTTTTATGAATAGACTAATAAATAACAAACATTATATCAGAATAAGGATTAGAGGTCATCATGAGGAACTGCTATGCTATCAGGTTTCGGTACCTAACTCCTCTAACCAACATAGCAGCGGGGCCAAATATGTGTTAAGGACTTATTTCCTCTGATTAACTTTGATTATATAGTATCTTATTCTAATAAAGTATATTATTTATTATCCATCCATAAAAATTTTCCGCCAATGATTTAAAATTTATTTTTAATATTATTGTGTTGATCTATATATTTTACTATTTTTCTGTTTGATAGTATTTTTATAGTAACCTAGTTTAAAATATGCGTCTATTAAATAATTTAAATGATTTTGAAGAAAACCAATATCTTTACATAGTGTTGCAATTCTTAAAATTTCATTATTTAATGAATTATATTTTATATTATATGATATGCGTGAGTGCTCATGCAAAAAATATGTTTCTTGTAAATTTAAATATGTCATCTTTACGATATAAATTAAAAGTAGTTTTAATTGGTATTAATTTAATGTTTTTATCGAAATATATACATTCTTTATCATTAATATTGGTTTATAGAGAATTAGGAGACCTGGATAAATTTGTTCGCTTATTGAATAAAAATTGTTAGAGTTAAATACACATATATCTACATCAAACATATATTTCATAACTTTATACAATTTAGATTTAGTTTTTACACAGTTATGAACAAATTTATATTCTATAAAGCTTAAAAACAAGTCAGCTATAATTGGGCTACTATTACCACCCATTGGAACACCTTTTACTTGTCTAAATATAGATGTCTATACTTTTAAATAATTTTGATTTATCAAAATATTTAAGGATTCTAATAATTCAATTTTATCCATATATTTATATTTACTTGTTAGATATACGTTATAATTATTATAACATATATATGTATATCTTTTTCCAAATATAAGATTAATTAATTTTACTAACGCTTCTTTAATATCTACTAAATCTAGATTTGTATAAAGCGCACTAAAATCGTATGTATTTATATTTTGAAAATTTATTCCTTTTGTGTTCTAAAAATTCTTTTGTAGAATTAATACTGAAATAGTGTTTTATATCTTTTCCCGAATATAAGATTAATTAATTTTTCTAGTTCTAAGTCGACAAGTTGTACTTGTCGACTTATCAAGTTGATAAGTACAATTTTTCTAATCTTAATGCGACAAGTTGTACTTATCAACTAATCAAGTTGTTTTTCAAGTTCTAATTTCAAGTTTTATCAAGTTGTTCTAATCAATTGTTCTAATCCTAAGTCGACAGAACTTAGTATTGATTGTTGTTATCTGCTTATTATCATAAAAGATGTTTCACCTAATTTTGTCATCAGTTCAGTTCAAAATATTTTGGAGTAATCAAAGTCAGGTCAGAGAATGATCTTTAAATGCTACTCTGCTGTTTTTAATTAATATGATACGATCCTTAAATATGACGTTTGTTAGATCCAGAATTTTTCACGCGTCATTTGTGTATTTAACATGTAAGACTCATGCTGAAGTTATGGATATGGTGGCAATTATAGCATACGGTTTTTTATCTCATAAGTCAGTCAAAAACTTAATATAATAAACTAAAGATTATGTTTTAGTGACTACCAGAAAAATTGTTGGAATTTTTATGGTATTTTTCCTACGGATTGCAATGCAATGTAGCATCATATTTAATTATGTTAGGCTAAGCGAAGGCATAACAGTCCATCAGCAATCAAATCCATAGACTGGTTTGGGCTTATTAAGCTTCATCGTTAGGATTTAGATTTCAAGAGTGTATATTGAAAGAGTCTATTTCAAGAGTGTATCATGGATGTCGCTTTACAATATGCTTTGTTAAAATAAAAAGAGAACTAAAATATTTATGTATTTGAATGTCGTGCTTGTCATGTATTAATCATTTTTTGTGATGATTACTTTTAAACTGTAATGGATCAGATCTGAACATTCTTGAAATCTCAAACCTACTAATAAAGCTCAATAAGCAGGTACTGGGTTAAGGATTTGATTGCTGATGTACTGCGATGGTTTCCAATATTTAGTTTTTCGTTTCCAATATTTAGTTTTTCGTTTCCAATCTATCTACCTATATTGAATACAATGCCGGATTGCTCTGTGATCAGCATGTAGGCTTTAACTACATTTCTCAAATATACTGACGTATCATTCTTGCAATCGCTGCGCACGTAAAATCGTTCTTGCCATGTACTAATTATGCTTGTACCCTCTAAACTGTGGTAGAGGATACATGAACACCGACACAAAAAATATAAATAACGAAAAGTAAAAAATACATGAACACAAAACCGATATAAATAACGAAAAGGAGAAATTACATGAATACAACGAATTTAAAGATATAAAATATTCATTATCACTCGCATGCTATTCTTAAATCTAGTAATGAACGCAGTTGAGTTTGAAAATTCAAAAAAAATTATCTTTGCGATTATTTAAATATAAATTATTATTTAATATTGCTACTTTGCCTATTTCTTAACCCAGCATAAAACATTGTCCGTTATTAAGTTGTTATAAACGGTTTTAATTACTTTGCAACTCAGCTCGTAGTATATTTTTCTAATTACTACTTGTTAATTTTTAAATTTTATAATTTTATGTTTTCTGAATGATTTCTAATATTTTGTTGTTTAATTGATATGCAAAAACAACTTTGTTTTTGTCAAAGCGTTCATCGCTTAATTGCCTTTAATTTGAGACTTATTGTATAAATTAGGGCTTTAATATTTAAACAGTTCATAATAATTTCAAGTAAATTTTCCATTCAAATTTGTACTTCAAATTTATATTTCAAATTTGTGATTTATATAAATGTATTTCTAAAATGTGGCACGTGAGTTATTAGTAATAGCTAATATTTTCGTATTTTTCTAAAATAGAAAAATTCATGCAATTTAAACAGGGGATTGAGTAAAATAAGTAAAAATGACATAAAAACTTATCATTTGATATTTGATATAGCTGTAACAATCAATATTGATCTTATATTTATCTTAATAAAGTTTTATTGGAACAAGGAAGACAATAATTTTACTTTTGAAGAAATCCAATATTTTTATTGCTCCTGCTATAATCAGGATTGCAATGTAATCCTCATGATCCTGATGTAATCCTGATAATAAAATAAGAAGCTATTGTAATATTAGATTTTTCAAATAAAGGAAAATTATTTTATTCTTTGTTCCGGTAAAACTATATATTAGATAACATCTGGTACGGTTTCCGTAAGCAGTGCGTTCACAAGACAACACGTGTGTTGTCTCTCATGAAGTTTGTAAAAAACATACAGGTTTAAAACTTTTCTGTTCGTGTTGTAAATAAAAGGTGTAACATCATTATTTCAGATTAAAAACTTTATGAGCGACAGAACACGTGCTGTCCTGTAAAGACATACCGTACCAGATGTAAGGCTAGTACCCGGTGGAGGAGCGTGCCTTTAGCAATTTCCTTTTATTGGTTTACTGAGGATAAAGTAATGTCGAAGATGTGTGGCTACAGAGCAATATTGATGAGTCTACCCTGTAGTGATGAGTAGACAAAGGTCGAAACGCTTATTGGAGCTAGGCGTCTGTGATAGGCGCATTCCGGGTTAAGCTTTCTGACGAAGGTTGTAAAAAAGCATGCAGGTTTATGCTTTCCTGTTCATGCTAATTAAAACAGTTGTATTGAAATTCTTTCTCATTAATATAACGTCAGCAGCAGTTTTCAATTAATATAACCACTATATGTGGAGTGACGAATCTTAGCAGCGACGTTTGAGCTTTGCTCGTGTTTTGTAGCTAGAGAGCTTTTGCTCGTGCATTGTGATTCAGCTTTATACAAGCGTGTTGCTTGTTCAGGAACCTTAATAAGCTGGCGAAGGAAGGAACGATATTACACATGCTGTCCTGTAAAGTCACTACTTACCCAACCGTATCATATGTAAGGCTGGTCACCGGTAAAGGAGCGTACACTCAGTGACTTACTTTCGGAGCTTTACTGATGATTAAGTACTGTCGAAGTTGTGTAGCTACATGACCACACTGGTGAGACCACCCTGTAGTGATGAGTAGACTAATGCCGAAGCGCTCCATTGAAGGCTCGGCGTCTGTGGTAGGCGCATAACGGATTAAGCTTCCCGACGAAGTTTGACAAAAAGCATTTAGGTTTATACTTTCTTCTTCGTGTTAATTAAAAAGGTTTTATTGAAATTCTTTCTCATTAATATAACGTCAGCAGCAGTTTTCAATTAATATAACCACTATATGTGGAGTGACGAATCTCAGCATTGGCGCTTGAGCTTTGCTCGTGTTTTGTAGCTAGAGAGCTTTTGCTCGTGCATTGTGCTTCAGCTTTATACAAGCGTGTTGCTTGTTCAGGAACCTTAGTAAACTGGTGAAGGAAGGAACGATATCACACATGCTGTCCTGTAAAGTCACTACTTACCCAAACCGTACCAGATGTAAGGCTGGTCACCGGTGAAGGAGCGTACGTTCAGTGGCTTTCTTTCAGAGCTTTACTAAGGAGTAAGTACTGTCGAAGTTGTGCAGCTACATGACCACACTGTTGAGACCACCCTTTAGTGATGAGTAAACTAATGCCGAAGCGCTCCATTGAAGGCTGTGGTAGGCGCATGACAGGTTAAGCTTCCCGAAAAAGTTTGTAAAAACGCATGCAGTTTTACACTCCTGTTTGTGTCAATAATAATTGAAATCTATAATATAATCTATAATATTTAAAATTTATAATACTTTTATGAAAAAATATCATGAATTTTGAGAAATTTATTAGACGACTCTGTAGTTGTGTGGACTAAAATAGAAATGCGCAATTGGGGTTAGGTGTCTGTAGTAGGCCCATTCCGGGTTAAGCTTCCAAATATTTAATATTTATATTAGTTAATATTAATATTAATTAATATTAATATTAATATTAACTAATATTAATATTATTATAATACACATATTATATAATTTGTATATATATTAATATTAATTATTAATATAATATGTAATATCTATTATATTATATAATATGCTTAAAAGCGCGATAACCATTTTCAAAAATTAACAAATTACTTTATGTTTAAAAAATTAGCTTTAATGTTTACAGCTATTGAGATTTATTTTGAATAATTTACATTGCTATTTTTTCATTGAAAAGCAGCTGATAAGTGTTTCTTTTATCTAGGAGTACATCTTGAGGGTCCTTTCATCAATCCCGAAAGGAAAGGCGCACACAATATAGATTTAATTAAGCCATTAGATGAAGGAATCAAAACGGTTGTTGACACATATGGTAAAGGATTGGAGAATGCGAGTATTGTCACATTAGCACCTGAACTTGACAATTCCAATGAAGTTATACGGTATCTAAGCAACGAACAAAATATATGTGTTTCATTAGGTCAGTTGTTTTTAATTGATAAAAGTTAT
Source organism: Pomphorhynchus laevis (assembly GCA_012934845.2). Lineage (NCBI taxonomy): Eukaryota > Metazoa > Acanthocephala > Palaeacanthocephala > Echinorhynchida > Pomphorhynchidae > Pomphorhynchus > Pomphorhynchus laevis. The sequence goes on along the minus strand of WNNJ02000865.1, from coordinate 99,298 downwards.
TAGAATATTAACTTTAAAAATATATTATTTATACTTAATATATTACCCACAATATTGAATTTAGAAATTGTAATTAATTGAATAATGTAAAATTTAACAAAATTGTAAAAATTCACGTACATAACACAAATAATCTACATTAAAGTTACAAATTGTAAACTTTATTCTAATTACTTAATGTATTAAGTTGTATAATATCATATTTCCGATAAAAACATCTTAAACTTTATTATTCACAGGCAAAATTCGAAAATGGCTCATGTTCACATTCTTTTATGAATATTTAGAATTTAGAGCGATATTACAATTAAATAATTAATCTTATAATTATATAAAATAATTATTAAAATTTATTAAATATTAATTATTTATAATTTATATCATGATATATTATATTAATTAAAAATAATTAATATATTTATTATTAAATATAAATAATACATGTTTTTATGACATTATATCATTTAAAATAATGTATTTTAAAGGCTTAATTTAAAGCTTGTTTGAATTTAAAAGTAAAATGACAATTTTATTACCAGTTTAAATGTTTAAGTTATAATTCGCAATCATTTTTAGGACATTCTGCATCAAACTTGTTAAAAGCAGAACAAGCTGTAAATTCTGGTGCAAAAATGATTACACATCTGTTCAATGCTATGTTACCGGTAAAATTCTATTTCTATTACAATATAAGCAATATCATTTAAACACATCTTTACAAATTGCTAAATAAACTTTGGAATTTTAAAAATTAGGATATTCATGCCGATAAAATGGTAAAAAATATAATATTAAGTAGCGATTATTGATGATTGTCCTAGAATTCTCATTATTTATAAATTTAACATTTAACTACACGATTACAGTTGTGTAAAATAGTGATAAGTGTCGATTTCTATTATATCAGCTACTGGACGAACAACAGATAAAGCAGTTATCCTTAAAACTCAGAAGATAAAACAATTACAAAAAATAAATTACAATAAATAAATTTGTAATTCCGCAAACAATTATTTATTGAAAATTTTGCAAATTAGTTAATTATTAATTTTAATTATTAATTTATAACTTTAAAGATGCTTTTTAATAATTAAAAGATGTTTGCTATTTATTACATTAGCTAATTTGGAATATATTAATGTACAATATATAACTAATAAAATAAATAATAAAAAATCTCAAAGGTTTGAACAAAGATACTATCGATACCTCATGAAAGTAGCCATTAGGTATTTAGACCACAATAGCCATATGTTATTGTAATCTATCAATTTTTTTCCGTGTCCCATCAAATTATCGTCGATATGCAAGCGAGTAATATCTCTAGGAATATTTACATTTAATATTTATGTTTAATCAAATAATTATATAAATTAAGGGACCAATAAACCATTGGAATGACCAAGAGTTAAATCAGTACTTTTGAAATTCACATCAGCGTTGAATAGATTCGAGAGAATGCATTTTATTTTTGTGTGCTGCATGTAATGCATATAAACGTTGTTTCATAAGTGATAGCATATATTTCGTATGATATACATGCAAAATAAAATTAGAGGTTACTTATCCAAGTAATATATTTTTTATTTTATATAATTTGAGATATAAATTTATATTATATTTGCAATCATATATTTTAGTAGTGTATTTTGGTATTTAATATATTTTTAATCTATTCTTATGATTGAGTATCAATTTACCACAAGTTGAAACCAAAACTAGACAGTAAATGTCTAATTAATGTCAAATACACGGAATAAAATATAGATTAATTTTATTAAATTTATGGTCGTTGCAAAAAGTATTGGTCACTTCTATTAATAAGAGTTCAATTTATTTATTCAATTTATGGTCACTTCAAAACAAAAAGTACTGAATTAATATTAAAAAAAGTATTTACTAACAAGGGTTAACGGAATATTGCAATGACCAAGGAGACGAAATTGCAATTTTGGTAAGAGAAATTCACATGTCTATAAAAATAATATTAAGATTAAATTTATAAATTAAAATTTATATTTATTATGTATTTGATTTCCATTTAATTTATTTGCATAAATTTAAAAACTTGCGAAAGCAGTACCGCACAAATGCCTAAAAACCAGAACACAATGATGTAGTATATAATTTAATACAATAGTGCACTCGTCAAATATTATACTTATCGGCATTATTAATTACTAGCCCTCACTGAAGACGATTCGAAAGGAATCAAAAAGCGTTTCAACCTATTTAATGTCTTAAATAAAACTGTTTTCCTTGTTTCAACTCAAAATATTAATATATATGGAATCTCAACGAGATCCAGGGCGACGATTTATATATAAGATTCGCTAGTGTATATATTACATTAATATATATTACATTAATATATTACATTAACGTATATATTAATATAATTCGCTAGTGTATATATTACATGTAGCATAGTGAGAACTGCCTTCCAGGATCTGTCTTTCGAGATTCATTATGTTTATCGCAATAATAATTGAAAACAGAAATAATCTGCACTTTTTATTTTTACATGTTTCGGAGTACTGATTTATCAAAACACAATACAACAAAAATACATTGTACATCTGCGAATATTTATAAAAAATTCTGGAAGAACCTAGCTGCACAATACAACGATATGACGTCACTACGATTTTAGTATAGCTAAGTCACATTTTGCTTTTGGATCACCATTGTAGGCTTAAGTTGGGAAATCCAAAAAGCGCACGTTATATTCTTTAGTATCATCGTTTAGATGATTTTCGATAACTGTTACCGAGGAACTGAGTTTTGATCATTAATATATGTTCTACTGCCATATCACTATTAATTTTCTCAGTTTTTATTTGAGAGCGTCGAAGATTGCTTCTTCTACATACTCCACATTTTGAGCAGATCAGGACCTAACTGCATTTATATCTGTCTCAGCAGATGAGACGTACAAAATAGCAAACGATAGTCTGACAAGGGTACCCATCGCACATCCAACTATCTGCATAAAAAGTTCTCCATTAAAGTTAAAGACGATATTCGTAAAGACCGCTTTTAACATCTCTTTTATCGAATCAACAATGCTGATCCGACATTATATTTGTTACTTTATTATAATTAGATATCAACATTCAGTTGATGAACTAAATGTCTTTGTGAAATATCTAAATAGCATAGGACCTCTCAAATTTACCGTAGAAGAACGTTCCAGTATGGTGGTGTCATTTATTGGGGTACAAATATTTGTAATTGATAACTCCTTACAGACGCGGATCCATCGGAAATCTACTTGGAAGCATGTGTACATGCACGCATCGAGAAAGCACAAAGCTTACGTGTGGCGGAATATGATTACAAATGAAATAATGGGAACACAGGATATTTGTTCTCGACACAGAGAGAAGACATACTGAAAGGCGAGCATATAGAGACCAAAGCTGACGTAATAGTTACCGTATTTCAATGGCATCCGAAATTCATAGTACTTGAAAGAGATATAAAATTATCTTTTTCAAAATGCCTTCCAAAATTCGGTTCATAGTAAGTAGTTTCAGTTAACGGCAGCTAGCATGATTCCTAGAATGTCAACCCCATGTGCTGACAGACGTTGCAAATGTTGCAGTGATATATATGGACTTGAGAGAATATTTTTACAGCTCAACGACGAAATCTTAATACGCAGTAAAAGCGATAAATAACTGCAAAACTAGTGGACCTGTTTACGTCCTGACCTGCTCAAAATGTGGAGTATAATATGCCGGTGAAGCTAGTCTCACAATGAGTAGAAGAAGCAATCTTCGACGCTCTCAAATAAAAACTGAGAAAATTAACAGTGATATGGCAGTAGAACATATATTAATGAGCAAAACTCACAGTTTCTCGGTAACAGTTATCGAAAATCATATAAAGGATGATACTAAAGAATAGAAAGCGCGCGTTTTAGATTACCCACTTACTGGTAGGTCCAAAGGCAATATAATGGCAATACATAAATATCCAAAAACAATATAATAATCTAAAGGCAATATCTAATGTCCATTAGACTATACAGCACTTGTCTATGGTTGTGCAAAACCTTCCACAAAAGGCACAAATCATGAAAATCCCTAGTGAAAATCACGCTCTTCATCCGTGCCTCTGGACAAATTTAATTCTACGCCGTATATATACTTTTCATCTGGAACTCTTCACGTTTAATTTTCGGATAAGTACGCTGGGATCCGTATAGCAAATTACTTAAGATAAACACAAAAGCCAGAGTTCAAAATGATTGTAGACTCAGGTAATCAAATGTACAGCGAATGAGTCTGGCCATTCGTTGGTCCTTAGCGCATACATAACCGATATACCGTTGAGACGACAAATTATCAGAAACCCACATGCCCAGATCTTTAAATGATCTACTTGTTCTATCTGTTTTAATCCAAGAAATATGTAGATGCAATAGAATTTAGTGAATCTTTTATTTGCATATAGGCACATTTAGATGAATTAATTAATCATTTTTAACAGCCCAATTTCCAATGGCATTGATATTCATTTGTGATTTCACATAATCAGCCAAGGATTCTATACATCTCCATATATTGAGATCGTCCGCATAAGGCAGTGAATCAGAAATCAATAGGCCAAAATGATCATTAATGCATATAAGAAATAGAAAAGGTTCTAACACAGATCCTTGCGGCACGTCCATATATGTACAGCAGTCTACTAAATGAACGCTTCCACATTTTTGGTATACAGCCAGTAGTTATAGACGTAATGAATATCCAATACAACGGAAAGTGAATATCATTCGCGAAAAAATTAAGATATATCGGAGAATATATCGTTGGATATATCGTTGGATAGCTGCCTGAAATAAAGCCACTCTTATGTTATCAAAGTGAAACCTCCTTCTAATCAACGTATCTTCCTCTATCCGCCAGCGAATAAGGTCATGAGAGGTGGTCTGATGTTGGCGCGACTGCTCAGTACATATGAGTTTCAACAATTACTTCTTATGAGGCAGTAATATGTCGAGGAGAGAATTAGTTGTTGAGCAATGAAATGTGTGGGAATATGGTTTGTGAATAAGATTGTCGTTACTGGTTATGCGGTTTGCCGCATTAATCCAACGACCAGTTCTGTCGTTGAAGTTATCGAATAACATGTCATAACCGCTACCCAATATACGATCCAGAAGATACGGTTCTTGTGAATTTCTACTGGCCGGATATATATATATATATATATATATATATATATATATATATATATATATATATATATGGTTATGCTAATGCGTTGACCGTTCTTACAGAGTAATATAACTAAACAAGACATGGCTGGACAAGAATATTTTAGTAAGATGGATGATCTTAAGGAGCTCTTTAATAGGATTAAAATACCTTAAGATGAAGAAGAGTGAGGTGAAGTTATGTACGGAGTATAGTGGGTGTATATGTGCTTAGGGATAAATCGAGTAATGTCTTAGGAGAGCCGGATAGACAGCGTCTCCTGAAGGATTATAACATCTGCATCTCTACCAAATAGAATGCTAAGGGCATAAGCAACTCTCGAATTTCACTGAAGGATATTCAGTGAAAAAGGCTCTTGAATACTTTGCATTGTATTAAGTTAGCTGGAGTGGGATGCCTTTTCCTAGTCCGAACCGGAGGTGAGAAGGTCGCCCTTCCCACACCCAGCCAAACAAGTTAAATACACTTACCCAGGGCGTTATCTTAATCCTCCGTCGTGGCCGCATCTGCCAATCTTTAGAGATTTACATTCTGCTTGGCAATTATAATAGGAGGCACTGTCTTAGAAGAAGGCAGGATTGGTTTCTTGGAAGAGGAGGTGAATCTCCTCTCAGAATCCATACTTAAGAATTTAATTTTGCTCTATTCTTTGAAGATTTAGCAACATGAAGAGAGATTATGGAAGGCTTAGAGGGTGTATTTGTCAAACTGGCAATCAGTAATTCAATCGATCGAGTTGTTTCTTGTTGAAGTGTTTTAAAGAAGTTGTACATTTCGTCCAGATTAGGTCCAGATGAGTTACACACCGAATTTGATGTTAAGGGGGGAGTAGACATTATTCTTTACTGTATGCCTTCTCACATAGTCCTTGAATGCTGAACATCTTCTTGACCACGCAGGATGTTGAAGTCTGCAATTCGTGCATTTTGGGGCTAGTTTGCGTTGAGTGTCATGGACGGATTCATCAGATCCACACACTCCGCATTTCTTCATCTTACCACAGGTGGAGTTCCAATGTCCCTACATGTGACACTTGCTGCAATGTGGAAATGTAAGATTGTCCGTACTTGCAATTGTAAAGTTTAGATTGCAACCCATAAAAGGATTGAATATTGCATTAGACAGATGGGCATTGTCCTCTTCGGTATTTGCGAATGCTATAGGAAGAGTTTGGTTGTCTTTGTTTTTAATAAATCTAATGTTTTGAAGGGAATAACTCTTTTGAAGCTCTGTGATATCTTCTTTTTCTAGGTCGGGGTTATATTAATAATCTTTACTGACGACATAATAGGCATTGATACTAGAGTTCCTTTATGGGAACAATTTTCTTTGAAGAACTTAGCAAAAGAGGTGGCTAAGTCCTGAGGATACGAAGGATATTCTGTAGTAGTTATTCATCACTTTTGCAGAGTTAATCATAACTCTATTAGGTTATGTATTAATAAATTTTCTCAGTAATTCGTTGAAATACTGTTTTTTTGCATTGGAATTGTGGGGTAATGTTTACCAGATTAACGAGTTTCTTAATCGGAGGAAGCTCCTTTATTTCACGATTTAGAACAGTAAAATTACTAACCTTAATTTCAGTTTGCATATTTGTTAGAACTTATTGATAAGTAATATTGTCTACTATTTTATTGCATATATGATTTAATTGTCTGTCTTATTTAATGTTTTTTTGATTGGTCAACTAATGACATATACTAAGTTGAAAAAAATCATCTATATAAACTTCACTAGAGCCGACATCCATGCTTGAATGATTAATACATAAATGACGGCACCAATAAAAGTAAAAAATATAAACTGATTTTAACAAAAGCACACTAAACATTGCGTGTGAGACCAAAAACAACAACCAACAAAACTATGTTCTACCAAATGTCAATGTTTTACATTTTGCTTTTAATTAATGTAATTTTAATTAGTGTTTTATTAAAACATGTGTTGTAAATTTGTAATTTTGAACAGACACTAATGAAGGCTTAATTATGACAGAAAGTTTGGAATAATATTGTGATATTTTCCCCATCCTCGTCTAGTTGTTAAATTAATTAAAAAAGTCTCGATGATAGACCCTAGGTGGCGATTTTATCCAATACATGTAAGCTCCCGAAGGTGCTGGTTTAAACAATGAATCCAGTTAAAAGTACATATGTTACACAGTATTTATATATCAAGATATTTAAATATCATTTGAAAGTAACAGTTAATTCTTTTAAATATCAAGTACATTTTATTGAAGTGCTAATAAAGATGTAATTTATGCTTGTAGAAACATACATTACTTTAATTTAATGTCTTCAATATTACCATCAAATGTTTATTGTTTTCTTAAATTAACTCAACCGAATTTATGATTTTAGTATCACCACAGAGAACCCCAGATGATAGGACTTTTAACTAGTGATAAAATCAAGCATCAGATTTATTTTGGAATAATAGCCGATAATATACATGCACATCCCTCTGCTCTGAGATTAGCGTGGAGATCGCTTCCATCCGGATTAGTATTAGTTACCGACGCTATGGCGGCACTTGGATTAGGAGAAGGTGTATACAATCTAGGATCAAATAGCGTAAAGGTCATGAACGACCGTGCAGTGCTGTGTAGCAATGAAAATACTTTAGCCGGAAGTGTTGCAACAATTCCACAGTGTATATGGAATCTGTCACAGTCAACAAAATGTTCAATTGCGGAAGCTGTTAAGTCGGCCACATATATTCCGGCAAAAGTAATCGGCTCTAAAATGGGTACTTTGCAATTCGGATCGTATGCAGATTTAGTCATGATGGAAAACTGCAATAACTCTAAGTTAAATGTATTGGCCACATTTACGAAAGGAAAATTAGCATACATAGATGATAAATACGGATTAAATGTTAATCAGAAATAGAAACCGAAATTTAAGAAGTTTAAATGAGCTTACTCGTTAGAAAAATTAAAATAAAATTTGAAATTATAATTTTTCGGCGTGTTTCATTTTTAGAAGCAAAAGCCTGTCATATCATGTAGTAAATGTTTGAACTACATACAAATCAAATGGTATACTTTAGACCGTATGCAAAATTCATGTGTTGGTTAAAGGCACGATATTTTGTTAGATGCAAATGACATATTAAAATGTATGTAATTCAAAATCAAATAAATAAATAAATAAAGATTTTCTTAATAACAAATAATACATGGTGAAGGAATAAATAAATGTCAGATCAGTTCCAATATAAACAAAAGAAATAACAAGACAGCACGTGTTAGTCTTCTTCAATGTTCAAGGCATCAAATCCAGGGGGATCTGAGCCCCCCAACCGATCCAACACGCCGCCTTCCGACTGAACCACCCGGGGTCTTTCACCCCCCGAAGAATCCAATCGGCGCGAACTATGCTGGGTAAACGAGAGACGAGGAGCTTAAGAAACCTTAGCCTTTGCTCTGGGGGACGTCCTCTTGAGAAAAAGACTAGTCCCGAGATAGCCCAGGTACCCCAAAGGCGTACCTGGGTTTTCCCTTTCAATGACAGATGCTGAGCCCGTTTCAGAGCCCACCTAGCTTTCCTCAGGATACGTTTAAGTCTATCCAGGTCAGCTTTCGCCGACCAGTTCACCGTAACGGTGAACCCCAGGTATTTTACCCGACATGTGAAGGTGGGGAGTGGTTCAGAGGCAAATATGGAGGAAAGTGCTGAGAGTGCTAATCTCTTAAGTTTTTTCTTTGTTGCAGTGGTGCCATGAAAGACAACCGCCTGCGATTTGGCGGAGTTTAAAATAAGATTGGATTTGGGTAACTGGTCTTTTAATCTTAAAAAGAAGCGGCTGATGTCAGAAACTACGTCTTTACACCTGTGTCCAGAGAACAGGGCTGTGGTTTCATCAGCATACACCACAAGACGTTGTTCGCGCTTAAATATTTTGAATAGATTAATGGAGGCAGCAAGATATAAGATAGGAGAAAGAGGTGAACCTTGAGGCACACCTGTAATAGGGTAAAACTGACGCGCATCAGGGTCGTCTTCATAATAAAACCGCTTGGTGTACAGCAGAATCTCCACCCTGTTCACAATTCTCGCAGGCAACCCGAGGGACCTAAGAGAAGAGATCACAAAAGGAATGGAGATGCGGTCAAATGCAGCAGAAAAGTCAAGGAAAATAGCCACAATTCAAAATCGATTTGTGCAAGTCTAATTTTAGTAACGAAATCGCCACGGACTGTACAATGCAGAAAAAATATTTGTGAAATATAAATGACTATGTAAAAACATTGTCAACACTTATTTAATACTTACCAACTTAACACAAAAGTTTATTTTGAATATAATAACACCATTTTATTTCATGCAAATAAATTATGACTCATTTCCCAACTGGCACATTAAATCTTTATCTATTTGATAAGACCAGATTGCCTTAAAGGTTTAGAATATAATCGAATAATTTACATTCAAATAGATTATCTATTTACAATAATAAATAGATATTAATGAGTATCTAATAATGATCATGTTTTTACATCTGTGTGTCAATCGCCCAAGATAAAATAAAACATATGAACGGCACTAGTGTATATTATATTGTTGTACACAAAACGGTACGAAACAAAAGCGTAAAACCCTTTTAATGAACTTGTCTTAACTGCATATTAGTTCACTATAATAAAGAAACATTTTCATTGAAACATCATAGAGCCAAGTGAAGGTTGTGTAGATGTTGGATTTATATATTTAATGAATTGATGGAATTGAATATATAATGGAATAAAAAGCCAGATTAAAAACTTGTTTTTCAAATGTTTGATTATAATCTATTTCAATTAATACTCTTTGATTTGGAACTAGTAAGTCATTTCTATCCAATTACATCTTTACATTCACGATATGATATGAGCTCATTACGAACAGGATACATACGAGATTATTTAATAAAATGGACACTGAACTCTCATTTAGTTTCATTTATATTTCATTTCTAATTTCGTTGTCATGGTAACGTCATGTTTACAGTTTAGAATTTATATTTATACCCGTGTTGATTTATTTTAACGACATTTGTTTGTTATACAAACACTAATATATATGCAGGGTAATCGAGAAGAACATCAAACAAATATTGAACAATATGTTGATAAACTGCAAAATATTTTAGCTCGCATAACCATTTTGGCTAATCAACTAAATGAATTCGGGCGTGTTTCTGAAATTTTTAGGGATAAAATAAATCAATGTAGAGGAAGGCTTTCAATCAGTCATCAATCTGTTAGCATTGATAATGCAGAACTCGAACCACATCGTCAGCATCACCACCAACAGGATAACGAAGAACAAAAACAGCAGCCATTACAAGAAAAACAAGATGAATATAAATCTCAAAAGTTGTATCTTTACCTTCAAAGATTAAAATCAATCGAAAAGAAGGGTAGTTTATTGCATCATCTAGCGAGTAACTACAACGAAACGTTTACCATGATAGATAGCTTGCTATTTCCAGATATGTACTTTCTTGGAATAATGGAACCGTATATAGTTCAACCAAGATCGGAGAAAGGCTTTGGACTTTGCGCTTTTGCTTCTGCTGATAGCTACTACCCATTTTCCTGTACCAAAAGATGCGTCGACAATACAACTTTGTATTCGTATTGCCCGCCGATATACGTAGCCAGCCGAATAAATCACATATACAGCAATTCACAATGGGACGCTAACTGGAATAGTATGACCTTACTATCAGATAACAGCATTGATGATCGATACAGCTATTCACTACACGTTAGCGTTACAAGAACATACGATCTAGACGATATAAGCGGATGTCCGCTTAATCCCGTGCATCGATGTGGTATCAGAGGATACGGTGAGTTGCCAATGCTAGGACCTAACCACTGTAATTGTCTAATAATATGCAACGATAAAGCAGAAATATGCATGATGCGTCAAATGTCACTTAAACAATCGATTTACAGAGTGCTGCCGAAAGCATTTGCATCGAGAATAACCGATAACAAGCTCGTGCAGGACGTACTACATAATCAGAACATTTTACCGATGGCAATTCGACAGGCTTGGTTAAAGGCGAAACCAAACATAGAATCTAGTTTGGATACTTTGTTTACATTTCAGAATCACGTCCAAGCAGTTGAAGCAGGCTACCTAGACCATCCATTGAATACAGATAATGCATGGATTGAGCTGTTTGTATGGAAAGTAAAATGTAATAAAGAATTAGAAATCAGTATCGCGGATCAAAATCTATCAGACTCTGCTGATTTTGTATGGATTCCAATCGATAATATCAGTGAATTGCTAATTCCCGAATTTGATAGAAACCTGATAACATTATATTTTAACTAAATACTTTGTACACATTTTTTATATTAAATACTTCGATTGCAAGTATTGCTGGGAGATAACTTGAGGTTTACACTTTAAACGAAATTTGTAATTTGCTATTCTATCAGTAAAATAATAACAAGTTTAAAGGATAACCCAGAAGCCAAGTACACTACGGTTGGAAATCGCTGCTCTAAATTAAAAACAATTTTAAATCGATGAATATGATTTATAGTACAGAGGGAAAATAATAGCTAAAGATAGATTACTGAATCGCAATCCAGCTTTGTATCATTTCGTGTATTCATAGTCAAAATGATCGTATATTTTAAATAACTTAAAATTGTTTGCAACGACCTTATTATGTCAGTAGTTAGCAGGGTCCACCTAGCCACTATAGTCTTGCAGGAACTCTGAAACAGTTAAACCGAAATTACAGTTCCGGTCGGACAAAAACACGTGTGTATAAAACATCAATTTTATGACATGCTATCGAGTATTTAGATTTTAGGGTTTAATTAAAAAAATATTTTTAAAACAAATTAAACTTTAAACAAGAGTACAGTGTTCGAAAATGTTATAACATTAATTGTATTCTACCTTGTGATAATTGATTCTTAACAAAAATAATCAAATAAAATAGCTAATTTGAAGCTTGACTAACTTCAAATAGATTTTAAAGTTTGAAATTTAAGAATAATCAAAGTAATTTTTATAAAAGTGCAGCATTCAATTGTAAAGATTAATGATGAAATGCTATTTTAACTGGATTTAGAGTAAAAAATTCCTATTTGTGTAGGATAACCAAATTTGTCTTAATTAAATTGCTTATTTTGTTATTATTTTAGCTGCTTGTCGATAATTGAAAAATGTATTTTTTAACATTAAGAAATATTGTTTTCAAAATTTTCATAAATTTTCATATATTTTCGAATATCAAAGAAAATAAATCAAGGTGACCACTCACAGCTGAACTGCTACATTCAATAATCGTAATAATTATTAAGACTTACAGTGCAAGTTGCTAGAATAAATGACACAATAACATAAAATAATATTTGTCGAGATCACTACATATTTCGCATCAGTTTCATTGCTTCAATAGAATACGTGTTGCATCCATTTCATTATAAGGCAGTGATCAAATTATAATAATATGACAGCCGACCTTCTGTCAATGACAAAAATGCCGAATAACTCATCAAGTGTTTTGAAATTAAAGTTTAAAATTCATTTTGTAGACGTATTTATCACGATAACTGATTTTTGATAACTTTTCAAGCTATATTTTATTGATTTCCAAAGTCTACAAATAACTACTTGACATAATTGATAGATACAAAATCCGAAACAAAACAAAAAATTCAGCGATGATACAACTATCAATCCTGTCATTAGACCTTAATTCCTCAGCTTCTCGTCTTGCTTATTAATATATCTACTGATATTTTCAATAAACATAAGGCCATACAAGTACAGATAGAGAGAGATCGACATTATAGTGTGGAGAGAATTGAACCTGTACCTAAATAATTAATAATATCGGTAGTACCGAAGATTTTAGACAAACTTTTAAATTATCCCTGTTTTAAAATTCTTCTTTTTACAAATAAGAATATAATACGCAAAAGTTATTAAATGTATTATAATACGAAAAATAACTTATTTATTTAGCTTTTATAGTGCGCAAACGTTATTTTATGGGAGTTCCTAGATTACTTTATTAATATAAAGACCTTAAAAAGAATTTGAGAAATAAACATACAACTAACGACTTGCAGACCAAAGACTTGCTGCAGACAAACGACTTGTAGACTATTGGATAAATCGTCGTTTAAGTGTTTGGATACCTTTTGGATTGCATACGATGGCCAATTGAACCTACACTAACAATATCATTTTACTTGTCTTTTTTTCCTTTTCTTTTTGTTTCTTTCATTCTAATGGGGGAAAAGTTTATGAGATAAATATATACATAATCGAAAACGGGAATTCTTTATATTGTGATAGCAATAACGAGACATCCGAATTCGCCGATATGACTGGGAAAAAGCGGAAAATACGCAAAAGTTATTAAATGTATTATAATACGAAAAATAACTTATTTATTTAGCTTTTATAGTGCGCAAACGTTATTTTATGGGAGTTCCTAGATTACTTTATTAATATCTAATTTGATTAATTCAATGCTTAACACAACATCCTTGTAATCTTTATTTTTAAATTTATTGTGTTTAAAAGTTCTTTTAAAAATCCACTCGTTTCTCCGGTGGACTATTTCTTCTGTAAAACTTCAACCCCTGGCAAAAAAGGTTGTCATTATGTTTATCCCTTCGTTCCTATAGGCGCAAAGGCGCGTACCTTTGCGCCTAAAGAGAAGGCGCAAAGGCGCGTACCTTTGCGCCTTCTGTTTAATTTTTTTTATTCCTAAACAACCTCGTAGCTAGACTCAAATCCTTAGTCATCCCCAGATTGGGTGATAAGTGACTACTTATCATCGGCATATATATCATCGGCATATATCATCGGCATACTGCATCATATAAAATTATAGTCACGAGTTAAATAAGACAAGTCGCCGGGAAAAAGGGAGAAAAGAAGAGGATATACAACAGAGCCTTGTAGAACACTGTGCGAGATTGAATAATATATAGATAAAGTAGAGTTTGAGTGAACACAAAACGAGCATTTGGGGAGATAACGAAGCCGGGACAGTAGATCAGAATGATCACTAATATCAAAATCAGACGGTATGTCAAGAGAGATTACGACACTATGTAGTTTTATATCGCGGGCTTGAAGTAGATAATTGAAACGTTTAAACAAACAAGTTCAGCAGAATGATTAGAACGGAAGACACGAAAAAAGGGGGTATAAATTTGAGGAAACAAGGTATAGATTGACTTGATATAACACAAGACGCTCAAGGAGTTTAGATAAGGTCGGAATAAGAGAAATCGGGCGATATGAAGATGGAAGAAAAGGATAGAGGGATGGTTTTTTTAGAAGAGGGCATACGATGGCTGCTTTCCAGTTCTCTGAAAAAATGCAGCTATGAATAGAACAATTGAAAAGGGTGGTAAGTAACAGTGATATGATGGAATTAATAGATTTAAGTACATCCGTAGGGATAGGGTCGGCAAGCGAAGATGTATTCAGCATAGAGATGATAACCATAGAGACTTCGCTAGAATAAACAGAAAAAGAGGAAATAGATCAGGAAGAAATTTGCATGATGAGCAAGATTAAGATTGATGATTTACATGGATAGATGAGATGATCGTAGTTATTTTTGACTGAAAATAAGAGAACTCGTGGAAATGGATGGATTGAACATCATAAGTGCGAGCAAGAATAAAAAAAATTTTCAAACAAGAAACATAATGCAGAATAATTAGCCATTAAATTTTTTAATTGGACATTTATAGCGAGTATTTTCTTCAATTAAGCTATTAAAGTTAGGATTCAATTTTTGTGTGCAAGAAAATTTCATGATGGAAGATAAATTTTGTTCTGACAACCTAGATCTAAAGATGTTTTTATTAAGCTTCATACATGAGAAAAGTTGCTCAAAGAGATAGGTACTTCCAATAAGGCATAAGACTTTCTAAATATTATTATAACAAACAGCAGCAAATGAGCTACAAGCTCGTTTATAAATGGAAACTGCCTCAGTTTAGACCTGCACTTTAACAACTTACAAACCACTGAGGAGGTACGAAAGACAACTTTGATCAAACGAGAACGTCCTTCGTGGTGATTGCGACGACCTATCCTAAATATCGCAATAGGGCGAACTTCCGAAGTATATGGATCTTCTGGAGAAATAATACCTCTCAATATTTTTTGGAATTGTTCAACATCATGGTCCACTCGAGTTTGGGCCATATCTTACGACGACACAGGAACATTCGTAATAATCAAACACAGATCCTGGGAAGATTCATTAGATTTTCCAGACAAGAACCACTTATGACTATTTAGTTGGTCAGTTGGTCGTTGATAGAATATCTGACGGGAAACTTTACTAGATTGTTCACCTTCGATTGCAACCTGGTGTGGAATTTCGATATGATGATAGTCTATATCAGTGCTATCGAATTGCTTTGTAAGAGAAGGTGATGTAAGCCATGTGGATTGTGACTGATCTCTCCAGAGATCGGTAATAATAGGGTATATGTACTGTTCCCCAATGTGGGAATTACCTGTTCGAAACCCACTCTATTAGTGTTAAAGAAATTGTTTCTATGATTATAGATAGTTATTTTATTCAATGTTATTAATAATCTAAGTTGTTACTTTTATTTCTTTAATAAACTCCAATCACATACTAATATTTTCTTTCAAAACATTGCATGCTAGGTGTTCCACTGTCCAACTTTTTCTTGATCCTTTATTTAGAAACGTAAGCTTGATTATGAACTTTTTCTTTCAAATCGACATTAAGAAATTTTGAGAAAGTAAATCTTGCTTACCTTGAAGTGTGTCGGAATAATAGCCAGGTTTCCTTCATATCCTCCTCCATATTGGAAAACCCGATTTAGATCGATTCCCGCTTAATACGTTTCCTGTATAACACTATATAAAGAAAGGAACGCTTCCTGTTTCATGTAAAATTGCTGGTAATCAATCACTTTTTATGCTGAGTGGTGTTTTAATTGTAGAACCTGAAACATATGATCGCAATATATTATCTTATAAATATAATATATTATAATATATTATCGAAATTAGTTAGTTATATAAATAAAAACTGAGCAAATGTGATGTGATTACGTTTTGTTTAGTTGTATAAAAATTCAATTTTAGAAAATTTTCACCAGTGTACAATTACGTAAGTGTTTTTCAATAATTGTGATTTTTTTAAATAATAAATTTAAACTAAATATTTTATGAAATTATTTATTTAATTCAATAAAAGATGCCATTCACAAATAGTAGCTAAATTTTATAAAAACTTAACTCTAATTCGTGTAGTCTCGTAAATCAATGCACAACGTACGAAGGCACTTTGCTAATTCTGGGAACCAAATACCTGAAACTTCTGATGTTTTAGACAGCAACAAGAACTGGTTAGCAATAAGTGTCTCAATTTGATTCAAAGTGGATAGGCGATTAGAATCAATCGAATAATATTCAAGTCTGATAGTCTTTTGCTCGCTTCCGCTAAGCCCGTGGACTTGGCCGGGGGAGAGCTGTAACGTGATTTGTACTTCATGAAGTGAGTGCACTTCCTTGACCAGTCCGAATGTATTCCACAACAGTTGGAACACTTCTGTGGATCACTACATTTCTCGCTAACTTGCAGGCAGCCTGAGATACCACATACACCGCAGACCTGTGGCATCTGGCAAACTGACCCACAATGCCCCCATTTGTGGCATCTGTTGTGTTGGTAGTAGGTGGGATAATCAGTGTCAATTAAAGAGAATTTCAGATTATGGCCCAGTAGAGGGTTCCAAGCGGATCTTGTAAGGCATTCGGCTACGTCAATAGAAGAGGAGCAGAAAGCAATTGGAAGTGGAATGCCGTTCCTCCCCATTACAAAGCGGACCCTGGTGTCATTATAAAGACTTTTCAAGGCCAGTATATCTGCCGCATCCAAGTGAGGTGGGATGTTTGAGATTTTTAAAGTGGCCTGAATAGGCTTGAAAGAGATACTTCCGAGATGAGCCAATTCCTTGTTAAAATATTTAGTATAGGAAATCGCGAGATCGGAGGATACGAATGAAATTTTTACCTCGGTCTCATAATAACGGATTGAGCTGAATAGTATTCTGTTCTCGAGATTTCCGTAAATTTCCTTAGAAACACGTTAAAGATTTTTTGACGCTCCAGAGCTGTGAGTTTAATAGTTATCAGATTTTGTAATTTTGGTACTGAGGAAGTTCCCCATGTATCTCTTGAGAAACAGATAACAAAATTTCACTTACCGGCTCAGCTTTAGATACAACTGAACACTCTTGAGCAGGAACAACCGTACTTACCCCTGAGTTTGCTTGCATTTTTGCAGGATTTTTGGAGTTCTTTGATCGCTCCGACACACTTTTAACGCACATTCGAAGTGTAAGCCTAATAATTATTCGTTATGATATAACCAAATAAGTTTTAAAAAAAAGGCTTGATAGCAGCGAAAAAATGGTGTGTGCAAAATATACTTACGGAGCGATTAAAGGATTCGAGAAAATTCATTAAAAATTCTTACAATTCGATTGGAATTCCTCTAGATTCAGACGTGAATCAGGTTTATTCTACGGATTCCTTCCAGGTTAGTAATGTTTTTGTGTCTACTAATGAAAGGGGTTTAGGGGAGCTTCCCCTATCTCAAAAGCTAAGAACCTTATTCAAATAAAGTTTAATAGTCTTTAGATAGACACAAATTATTTAATTTATTTCTTCGCACTTTCACAATCAACTAAAAACAGTGCTGTTTAACTCCATTAAATATTACGATTGTAAAATAAAGATATCCTTCGCCTCTTCTGGTTTGGCGAAGGAGTACGAGGCTTTTTCGTTTCTAATTTGGATCATCTAGGCTTAATCAAGTCTATGCCTATACTGGCTTTATTGAGTTAACAAATATTCACCCTCTCATAGACGAGTAAGACATTAAGACCTTAGAGAAAAAATTCAACGTCTCTAATTTTCGTTCAGTAATGGGGAGGTTTGGATTTCCCCTCCCTATTGGATTTGTTACTTCCTCTCTGGAAAGTGCTGAAGCTCTTGCACTGTCGTTCTGTAACCCGTTTCTGGGTTTCAATATTCTCTTCAAGCACGTCAGTTCTGATGACCAAACTTGCCCCCACTGCAATAAGTGCCACAAATGGGGGCATTGGGAGTCGGGCTGCGTGTCTTCTAGAACATGTGGATTCTGTGGTTTGGCGGACTGCAACATGGCTGGAGGAAGTGTACCTCCATCCCCAAATGCTCTAATTGGGGTGCACATCTGGCTTAAGCCCGAATGTGCTCTTCGTTAAAAGCCTATGTTGCTAGACATATCTCGCCACGTAAACCTGCCCCCCTCTCTCGTGGCTGCAGCGTCCAGAATAACAGATAGTGACATCCTACAGCTGATGCAATCATCGACACAAGCCACGCTCAAAAAAATACAAGTCGTTATCGCAAGCCAATTCGCATTGCTGCTTTCAGCTCCACCGGCTTCCGGTCAAGTTCTTCCGAAATCTAAGAAGAGGGGGCTTCAGCTCACGCTGTGCCCCCAGTGAAGATTGGGAAATTAATCAAATCTAAAAGAACTCAGGCACTGAAGGGAAATGAAGATACTGTCCGTGGGCAAGTGCATTCCCAATAGATGACTTGTGTGGGAAGGGCGACCTTTCCACCGCTGGCTCTGTCTAGGTTAGGCAATCCCATCCAGCTGACCTAACACAATGTAGAGTATTCGTAAGCCTTTTTAACTGAACATTCTTCAGTGGAATTCGGGAGGCGTTTCTGCCCTTAGACTTATATCCGGTAGAGATGCGGATGTTAGAGTCTTTCAGGAGTCGCGGTCTATCCGTCTCCCCCAGGACATTAATCGATTCATCCCTAAGCACATTTGTTCCCAATATACTCCGAACATAACTCCGCCTCACTCCTCTTCATCTCAAGGTATTTTAACCTTGGTTAAATGCACCTTAAGATCGTCCCTTCTACTCAACTATTCTTATTCAGCCCTTTCTTGCTTAGTAGTTTCACTCTGTAAGAACGGTAAACGCCTCAGTCTAGACAATTTCTATATCCGTCCAGGTGAGATTCGCAAGAACCGTGACCTCTTGGATAGGATTATATATAGCGGTTATGACATGGTACTTTGTGACTTCAACGACATAACTGGTCGTTGGATTAAAGCAGCACTTCGCGGAGCCAGTTACGGTTATCTTATTCATAAACCATCGTCAACCGCCTTTCATTGCCCATCAACAAATTAACTCTTCGACTTATTACTGATCCACGGGAGGTGGTTGTTGAAACCTCACTGTACGGAGCAATCGCGACAACATCTGTCCACCTCTCATGACTTGATTCGTTGGCGGATAGAAGAGGATACGCTGCTTAGAAGATTTCACTTTGATCATCAGCGTGGCTTTCAGTGAGATTGTTGAAACCTCACTGTACGGACAATCGCAACAACATATGTCCACCACCTCTTATAACTTGATTCGTTAGCGGATAGAAGAGGATACGCTGCTTAGAAGATTCCACTTCGATCATCAGCGTGGCTTTCTTTCAGGCAGCTACCCAACGCTCTCCCGAATTGGTAATGATATTTAAACCAATTTTAATTCCTACCTCTCTTCGCAAGCTACTACGATGCTTTCTACTACTTACACAGATCGTATTTAGAGTCTCGCTCCGACAAAACTCAAGACCTTAGCATACATGCTCAGTCATCCCAACCTATCTGCTTCTGCCAGACAAGCTCTCTCGAAAGAATATTGGATCTCTAGATATAGGTTCCAACTAGGTAAGGATAGAGCAAGCATTGCATCCCTTAATCCAGCTCAGTTCTCCTTCTGGAAGATATTCAAGAAGGAAAAGTTTGTCTGTTGGAAGGATAGAGCCTTGGGTTGGATTGGTAAAATAGGTCTTGATAATGTTCTGGAGGAGTCACTATCTCTCCATAATTACGGAGTCACTCAATCACTTCAACCAATCCCGCCTTGGGGAGACTTTGGAGTAGAGATCTATCTGCATAGATATTCTTAACTCCTGGAGGCCTCTTTCGGGCACCTCCAAATCCGTCGCTCTACTCTCTTCTCGTGTATGTCAGCTTTTAACATCCGAACAAAGAAGAGGTGACAGTCACAATGCTTCTAACCACCTCTTCCGATGTGGCTGGCATCAACATTAGTTGACTGTGTTTATTCCAAAGAAAAATCCGGTATCTTATCCTAAAGACCTACGGCTAATTTCGATTCAAAATTACCTCGTATCGATTTACTAAAAAGGGCTTGCGCGTAAAATCTTCGATCATCTAAATAGGCGAAATTTAATCCTACCAGGTTTCCATGGGTTCGTCAAAGGTCGTTCGGTCTATTCAGCTGTAGGTAAAGTGCATCAGTTTTTTCAGGAGAATAGTCATCAACTTGCTGTGGCTGTTTTATTTGATTTTTCTGCTGCTTTTGACCATATCTTCATTTCTTTTGCTATCTCTTCTCTCAAGTCCCTTGGTTTGCCTGCGAGAATTGTTAACAGGGTGGAGATACTGCTGTATACAAAGCGATTCTATTATGAAGACGACCCTTTTGCGCGTCAGTTCTACCCTATTACATACGTGCCCCAAGGATCTCCTCTTTCTCCTATCTTGTTTCTTGCTGCTTCCATTGAACTCTTTAAAATATTTAAACGCGAACAACGTCTAGTTGTGTACGCTGATGATACCACAGTCCTGTTCTCTGGACGCAGGTACAAAGACGCAGTCTCGGACATCAGCCGATTCTTTTTAAGATTTAAAGAACAGTTAACCCGGTCCAATCTTATTTTAAACTCCTCCAAATCGCAGATTGTTGTCTTTCATGGCGCCCCTAAATTGGGGGACTAAACAGAACGAAATACGAAGAATATCTGACACATCTTATTTTCTTCTTTTCTTTTAATGACTTATATCCCATGTACTAATTTTGTTTAAGAAAATCTTTATTACATGACCATAACAAAACAAAAATGTAAATCATGTGTTGAGTAGGTGTGAATGGAGGAGGTTTTGGAATGTGATAAAGGTGAGGGCGCGGCGGCCGTCGAGAGGGAGTTAATTCTAGGCGAGTGGGATCAACTTAAGCAATAACTTAAATTTTTATACGACTACGTAGCTTACAAAGCAACAATCTATAAAAGAATTTTGATAACAAATATAAAAGCCATATTTTGTATGTTTTCATGAATTTAAAATCTGCTGGTCAATTCTATTGTTTTGAAATAGTTATTTAGAAAATTAAATTTACACCGCTCTCCAAAGCAAGATCTTTACTTATTTTGTTACATTTAACCCGATTAAATAATTCAAACCCAATATTTGATATTCCATTTTAGTAAGAACGACAAAGTAGTTAATTTCTCTTGTTCGATTTCTAAACAACCAAGTCTTCCTTACTAAAATTTTTAGTAACTGTCAAAATTTACTTATTCAAATGATTAGATTGTACAGTAGATTCTATATTGTCAATATTAAAGTTGTCTATTAAAAATATTTATTTTAAAAATATGTGTTTTGAATTAAATTCTTCAGTTTAATAAGGGGCAACAGAAAAAAATTATTAATATGTCATTCTGTCTTGCTTAGCTATTTTTTTATAATAATATTTATTCCGAATGTACATAAAATAAGGTTCCCTCAAATGGGCCACTACTGTCATAATTCGTAAATGTACAAAAGTTATGAAACATTCCAACGTAGAAAGAAAAAAAATAATGCATTCATCCAATTGAAGCTATTCCAGTCACCGTGTTCCCCATGGGCCGAGTAAATTCACCGATTCGTGATCGTGGAGCCCGCATGCAGCAGGAAATAGAACGCGCGAGAATTATACTAAATCGTGTTCGTATAAGCGAAATCATATCGCTATAGCTTCGTTGCAGTTTGGAGGACATCCTTGCAGCGATTGTCTGCATCAACCGTTTCGCTGTCGGACCAAATCCTCCAGTAGCTGCCAGGACAAACGGTATGAAAGACGAGTGTTCAATTTCACTAATTCGTTCCTGATACTTTGCTCTTTTCCGATTCTCGTGGTATTCGAAACTTGCATCGACAGTCCTTAGGTGATAAGATGGAGCCAAGTTGTTGAAGACGCAGACATCTATGAATGTCCGCTCCAACCTACCACCGAATAAACCGCCGCATACAATATCAGGATGAGCATCTTCTCCGCGGGCTGTGGTCGAGCACTGAAATACAAAGTCATTTGTAACGGGCTGGAGTGCGGGTTCAATCCCGACGTCGTTGCATATTTCAGATAAGGCGGAGGCCAAAACATCCCTTACCTCATTGTGACGAATAATTGGGAGAGCCCCTCTTTTGCACGACAATGCATGGGTTAGACAGATATCATCTCCACATTCGCACTTTTTCGGTAGACTAGATAAGGACCAGTTATACCTTGCAGCAACCGCATCCTGAAATTCGAATTTTGTCATGTTAAATCCCGACGCTTTAAGAGGACTCGTTTGAAGCCAACTTGAAGCCCCTTTGATCGATGCATACTGTAGAAGCTTGACTGTTTGAATTGAAGCACGTTCACGTAAACCAACCAATAGTGAAGCAGAACGCAATCTGTTGTCGCTAGCAATATCTTTCAGAGCTTGGGTTTGTAGCCTATCTACTTCGAGAATATTATCCGACTGGTCAAAAGCTCTGCACAACCGTTTTGACGCGTTCAGCACGTATGGAGCGTCTACGCAAGGATCTCGAAATCCCATACCTCCGAAACTCAAAGGGAGACTACAAATCAACTGCTCAGTTTCGTCCAGTGTGTGCCCAAATACATCGAAAGCGAACTGCCCAAATATTAGCTGTCTAATTTCAGAGAACCAACCTGGATCACATTGGGTTGTCCTGCATAAATGTAACCACTTTGATTGACAGGCTTTGACAAAGGCGACATATGCTGACTGGGCATCATGCTTTGCCGCATTGGCAAGTTTCCTGATCAAACAAGACCATTTGGATATGAGCTCACCACTCATATTCTTGACAAATTCGGCGTCTCCAACAGGTGATCCTAGCAGTTTGACACCCCTTGTCTCAATACGGACGTTGTATTTTTCAAATCGTTTTTCGGTTTCTTCTAGCTGTTCAGAATGAATCATCACAATTGATTTATTGGCGTTAACAAAGTAGCCATGCTGATGACCAAATGATTCGAGTAGGTCCCAAACTCGAGTAACGTCCTCTAACGACCCCATAAAATTTGCGTCGTCCGCATACCAATGCTTAGCTATTACCAATGCTTGCTTAGCATACCAATGCTTGCTTAGCTATTAAATGCTTACCAATGCTTGCTCGTCCGCATACCAATGCTTGCTTAGCTATTAAAAATAATAGTAATAATATAATGATTCAGACAAAAATTCTTATTTAAACAATTTTTCACATGTAATTTTTAGTAAATAACTGTTACCATCGTCAGACTGAACACAAAATTTGTGATATCGGCTTTATATACTGACAGTTCCCATGCTATGTTGTAACTTTATTACGAGGCGTCGCAATTTCAGACCTTAATGTGTATGACCACCATATACAATGGCAGATAGACACGGAGAAATACGATGAGTTTCATATCCTTGATGTAGCTCTCTAACATGTTGAGTTGGAAATTAACACGACAGTATATCGGAAACCTGGCGAGCCTTCTCTTGTCTGCCATTGGAAATCAGCTGCCAAAAAGCACATAAATTGTCGGCCCTCCGTTTACTTTTATTAACGTCATAAAAATATTGCAGCACCAAATCTTGACGTGACAAGGAGGATGAACATGTTTCCAAAATGTTCGTGGATATAGGTTTTCCTTCTGAAATAAGTAGATTATAAACAATTTATGTCCGTCTACCATCAAACAATGACATGGTAAATCTATGTCTAAAGATGTCATGCAGGTCTCTGAACAATATTACAGACAAAATGATTTGCCTCTATACTCCTACAGATGTTAAATTGTTTGGTAGATTCAAACGTAAACCGAAGAGATACCTTTGGTGTAGTTTATGAAATACCTTGTTCATCTTGCAACACGAACTACGTAGGACAAACTGGTAAATCTCTTCGTGAGAGGTGGTTAGAACATACCCGCACTTGTAAAGATCCAAAAAACATGATGTGTGCTTTAGCTCAGCATGTCCGAGAAACAGCGCATATATTGGACCTAGACAAGTTTAGGATACTACATAAATGTGTTGATAAAAATACACGGTTATCTATAGAGGCATTGACTTTGAAGAAAAGTATAACCACTAATTTAATCGGAAATCAACCCAGTGCAGAGTGAAGATTACATCGAGCCAAGTTGAATCACAATTTTATTTCAACCTAACTTTACTTTTATTTTAATTTTATTATTCACTTTATTTGTGAATATACTTCTTTAATTTTAAATAAAATTTATTATTTACAATTAAAATTAATTTATATCCAATTAAAATTTGTTTGGTTTTAAATTTAAGAATTTTATCTGTTTGTATGTCTAATATTTATTAATTGTAATTGTAATTTAATCCTTTCTTCTTTTCTTAATAAATAAAGACTTTATTAAGCAATCTTCTTTTCTTTTGTTGTATATTGTGTATATATTTCGTTTGTTATTTTTATAACAATATGGATTTTCTTAAAAATAAATCATACATGAATCAGTTAGTTAGTTACAAAAAAACAATAAATGTCCGAAAAACTTCATTCATTTTCCTTCGTTCTCTTCCTCCTCATTATGGCGACAGGTCCGGTGGGATCTAAGCCCTACAGCCAATCCAACATGCCGACTTTCGACTAAATCACCAAGGGTCTTTCACCCCTCCCGAAGAGTCCAATCGAGGCGAACTATGCTGGGTAAACGAGAGGTGAGCAGCTTATGAAAACTTAGCCTTTGCTCTGGGGAACGTCTTTTAGAGAAGAAGATTAATCCCGAGATAGTCCAAGTGCCCCAGAAGCGCATCTGAGTTTTCCCTTTCAATGACAGATGTTGGGCCGTTTTCAGAGCCGACATAGCACTTTTCAGGATACGTTTAAGTCTATCCAGGTCAGCTTTCCCCGAACAGTTCACCGTAACGGTGAACCCCAGGTACTTAACTCGACTAACTTAACTTAACTACTTAACTTAACGGTGAACCCCAGGTACTTAACTCGACTAACTTAACTTAACTACTTAACTTAACGGTGAACCCCAGGTACTTAACTCGACTCGTGAAGACAGGGAAGGGGTGATTAGTCAAAATGAAGGAGAGTGCCGAGAGTGCTAATCTCTTAAGTTTTTGCTTTGTTACAGGGGTGTCATGGAAGACAACCACCTGCGATTTGCGGAGTTAAAAATAAGATTGGACTTGGGTAACTGGTCTTTAAATCTTAAAAAGAAACGGCTGATGTCAAAGACTACGACTTAACACCTGCGTCCAGAGAACAGCGCTGTTCAAGACTACGTCTTTGCACCAACGTCTAGTGGTAATACCACTAGACGTTGTTCGCGAATAATATTTTAAAGAGTTCAATGGAGGCAGCAAGAAACAAGATAGGAGAAAGAGGGGATCCTTGGTGCATATTCATAATAGGGTAGAACTGACGCACAACAGGTTTGTCTTCATAATAGAATCGCTTGGTGTACAGCAGTATCTCCACCCTGTTAACAATTCAAGCTGGCAACCCAAGGGACCCGAGGGAAGAGATAACCAAGGGAATAGGCGATGCGGTCAAATGTAGCAGAAAAATCAAGGAAACCAGCCATAGCAAGTTGTTGACTATTCTCCTGACAAAACTGATACACTTAACCTACAGCTGAATGGAGCGAGCGACCTTTGACCAACCCATAAATACCTGGTGGGATAATATTTCGCCTATTTAGATGATCGCGGATTCTACGTGCAAGCGCTTTTTCGTAGATTGAAACGAGGGAAGTTTAAATCGAAATGGGCCGCATGTCTTTAGGGCACGAGACCGGATTGTTCTTCGGTAAAAATATTCGTCTACTAATGCTGATGCCGGCCAAGTCGGATGGGGCGGCTAATAGCATTGTGATGGCAATTTCTCTTCTTTGATCGGCTGTCAAAAGCTGACAGACACGAGGTGAGAGTGGAGCGACGGATTTAGAGGTGCCCGGAAGAGGGTCTCCCAGGAGTTAGGGATATCTGTGACATTAAATCCCTACGTCTGAAGTCTCCACAAGGCGGGATTGGTTGAGGTTATTAAGTAGCTCCATAGTTATGTAAGGATAGTAACTTCTCCAAAACTTTACCAACCCAAAGCCCTATCCTCCCAACAAACTTCTCCTTCTTGAATATCTTCCAGAAGGAAGACTGGGCAGGATTAAGGGAAGCAATGCTTGCCCTATCCTTACACAGTTGGAATCTATATCTAGTACGCCAATATTCTGGGCGTACTAGATTCTTGGGAAGACGAAGCATATACACTTAGGTCTTAAGTTTTGTCGGGGTGGAACAGTAAACAAGGCCTTTATATGTTGTCGAAAGCATCGCTGTGGCTTGCGAAGAGAGGTAAAAATTAAATTCGGTTAGACTCTCATTCCCAATTCGGGGAAGCGCTGGATAGCTGTCTTAAAGAAAGCCACTCTGATGATCGAAGTGCAATCTTCTAAGCAGCGTATCCTCTTCTATCCGCCTGCGAATCAAGTCATGTGAGGTGGACATAGGCTGACGCGACTGCTTTGTACAGAGGGGTTTCAACAACCACCTCTCATGGAGCAGTAGTAAGTCGAGGAGTGAATTCGAGCAGTAATAAGTCGAGGAGTGAATTTGTTGATGAGCAATGAAAAGTGGGGGCGGTTGTTTATGAATAAGATAACCGTTCCTGGCTCTGCGGAGTGCTGCTTTAATCCAACGACCAGTTCTGTCGTTAAAGTCACCAAGTACCATATCGTAACCGCTATCGATAATTCTATCCATAGGTCACAGTTCTTGTGAATTTCACCTGGACGGATGTAGACATTGGCTAGACTGAGGCGTTTATCATTCTTACAGAGTGAAACTACTAAGCAAGAAAGGGCTGAGCAAGAATAGTTGAGAAGAAGGGACGATCTTAAGGAGCATTTAACCAAGGTTAAAATACCTTGAGATGAAGAGGAGTGAAGTGGAGTTTTGTACGAAGTATAGTAGGAACAAATGTGCTTTGGTAAGAATCGATTAATGTCCTGGGGGAGACGGATAGACCGCGTCTCCTGAAAGACTCTAACATCCGCATCTCTACCAGATAGAAGTCTAAGGGCAGAAACGCCTCCCGAATTCCACTGAAGTATATTAAGTGAAAAAGGCTCACGAGTACTCTGCATTGTGTTAGGTTAGCTGTATGGGATTGCCTCATCCCTAGACGGAACTAGGGGTGGAAGGGATACTTCCCACCACTAGCGCCATCCAGAGTTTGCACTTGCCCACGGGCGTTATCATCATTTCCCTTGGGGGCCTTGTCACCCTATAGTAGCTTTCCGATCTTTATGGGGGACGGCATGATCCGAGGCCACTCTTCTCTTGGATTCTGGAATAGTTTGCTTGAGTAATTGCAGCGTGCTATATAAGGCCGCGGCTGGGGTCGACTCCAGGTCTTCTATTCGTTTTACGGCTGCGTTAATCCTGATATCAGTAATCTTCAGAAGTTCGTCGTCAGATAGTCTGGGAAAATTTGAAAACGAAGGGTTCTTATTTTCGGAAGGCGTTCTATTGTTAATCTTAAACGCATGATTGTACCCTTTGAATTTTGAGCATTTTCGTGGCTAAACGCGGTGGGGGCCTTCGCAATTAGAGCGCAAGGGGCTAAGTGCACCTCACCCCGGAATCAATGTTATGTCCACATCCATAAACCCCACCGATATTTGGCTCAGATAAGCTCGAAGCCCTGTGCCCCCAAGTATGACACCTATTACAATGTGTGTATGTGAATCTTTCAACTCCAACCATTTCGAATTTCAGATTAAACCATAGAAGGGGTTGAGACAAGACTTCGATAGAATCTTAGCCCGATCCATAAAGGCTGACTCAAAACCAAATGGTTATGGGTGACCGTCTTTTTCGATTAGCGGTCGTACGGCATCGAGCTTGTACCTAGATTTGAGTTCCACGATGTCGTCACCATCAATGTGCGTAGGCAAGTGGGATATTCTAACTGCTGCCATTATAGGCTTTACGGTGATTGTACCTAGATTCGTTAAATTTTTATTGAAATACGCTACGTAAGTCTTAAGTAAATCAATTAAATTAAATTAAAAAATTTGTTATATCACCAAAAATAAATGAAATATATGAAAAAGTCAAAAACATTCAGTTCAGTAGATCGTTAGCAAACAAAAATTCTTTCTTTAATCTTTAGCGCCTTCCCAACTTATATGGCCTCAAATCCAAGGGGATCTGAGCTCCCTAACCGATCCAACACGCCGCCTTCCGACCTAGCCCCCGGGGGGTCACCTTTGGAAGAATCCAATCGGCACTGAGTATGCTAGGTAAACGAGAGACGAAGAGCTTAATAAACCTTAGCCTTTGCTCTGAGGGACGTCCTCTCGAAAATAAGACTAATCCCGAGACAGCCCAGGTGCCCCAAAGGCGCACCTGTGTTTTCCCATTCAACGACAGATACCGAGCCGCGTTAGAGCCCACCTAGCTTTCTTCAGGATACGTTTAAGTCTATCCTTGTCAACTTTCGCCGTAACGGTGAACCCTAGGTATTTTACTCAACTTTTGTAGGTAAGGACTGGTTCAGAGGCAAATATGGAGGAGAGCGCAGAGAGTGCTAATCTCTTAAGTTTTTGCTTCGTAGCAGGGGTGCAATTAAAGACGACCACCTGCGATTTAGCGGTTTAACAAAAGATTGGATGGTGGAAGCTGGTCTTTTAATCTTAAAAAGAACCGCCTGATGTCAGAGACTACGTTTTTACACCTGTGTCCAGTGAACAGGGTTGTGATGTCATCAGCATACACCACTAGACATTGTTCGCGTTTAAATGATTTAAATAGGTTAATGGAGGCAGCAAGGTACAAGATAGGAGAAAGTGGGGGATCTTGAGGTACACCTGTAATAGGATAGAACTGACGCCTGATCCACATCACCTACAGCTGGATGGACCGAGCGACCTTTGAAGTACCCATGAAAACCTGGGGGAATCAGATTACGCCTAATTAAATGGTTCCGGATTTTACGCACAAGCGCTTTTTCGTAAATCGACACGAGAGCATTTTGAATCGGAATGTGTCGCAGATCTTTAGGACGTGAGCAGGAATTTTTCTTAGGTATAAAGACTCTCTTATTTATATTGATGACTGCTACATCGGATGAGGAGGCTAAAAGCATTGTTACAGCCACCTCTCTTCTCTGGTCAGCTGTTAGAAGCTGACATACCCGAGAAGAAAGTGGAGCGACGGATATGGAGGTGCCCGGAAATGGACCCCAAGAGTTTAGGATATCTGTAACACATAAATCCCTACTCCTGAAGTTACCCCAAAGCGGGATTGGTTGATGTGATTGAGTAGCTCCATAGTTGTGTAGGGCTAGTGACTACTCCAAAACTCCTTCAAGGCCTATATTACCTATCCAACCCAATGCCCTTTCCTTCCAACAAAAAATTTCTCCTTGAAAATCTTCCAAAAGGTAGACTGAGAAGGGAGAAGACGAGCAATATTCTCCTATCTCTACCCAGCTGGAACCTATATCTAGTGCTCCAGTATTCATTCGAGAGGGCCTGTCTGGCGGAAGCTGTGCGATTAGGAGGTTGAGCAATTTTGCTAGGACCTTTATTTTTGTCGGAGTGGGATTGTATATACGACCTTTATAGGTAGTCGATAAAATCGCGGTAGCTTGCGAAAAGAGGTAGGTATTAAATTCGGTCAAACTCTCATTTCCTATTCTGGGAAAGAGTTGGATAGCCGCTTGAAAGAGGGCCACTCTGATCGGATCAAAGTGAAACCTCCTTCGAAGCAACATATCTTTAATCCTCCAACGAATTAGGTCATGAGAGGTGGACAATTGCTGGCGCGACTGCGCCGTGCAGAAGGGTTTTAACAACCACCTCGAGTGAAGCAGTAAAATGTCGAGGATAGAATTTGTTGATGTGCAATGAAAGGTAGGGGACGGTGGTTTGTGAATAAGATAACCGTTCCTAGCTCTGCGAAGTGCTGCGTTGATTTAACGACCAGTACTGTCGTTGAAGTCCCCAAGTGTCATGTCATAGCCGCTGTCAATAATACTAGCCAGGAGGTCACAGTTCTTGTGAATTTCCCCTGAACGTATGTAGGCATTGGCTAGACTGGGGCTTTTTCCGTTCTTACTGAGTAAAACTACTAGACAAGATATGGCTGGACACGAGTAATTTAATAGGAGGAAGGACCTTTATGATCATTTAACTAAGGTCAAGATGCCTTGAGATAAAGATGAGTGAAGTGGGGTTATGTACGGAGTATTGTGGGAACATATATGCTTTGGGATAAATCGGTAATGTCCTGGGGGAGACGGATACACCGCGTCTCCTAAAGGACTATAACATCTGCGTCTCTACCGGATAGAAGTCTAAGAGCAGAAGCACCTCCCGAATTCCACTGAAGTATATTCATTGAAAAAGGCTCACGAGTACTCTGCGTTGTGATGGATTAGTTGGATAGGGGGTCTGCCTGCATAGACAGAGCTAGATGCAGGAAGGTTACCCTTCCCACACTAGCCCGATCCAGGGGGTAGGTACTTGCCCCTGGGCAATATCTTCATTTCCCCTCTTAGCCTTCAGTAGTTTTCCAATCTTGATTAAGGGGACTGGATGATCCGAGCCCTCTTTTTTAGAAGATGGTATAACTGTTGAGGCCGGTAATATTGGATTCGGATTTATAGCCCCGATTGCCATAAGTATAAAGCTCTCAAGCATCTTATGCGAGGATTCTATTTTCTTGTCAACCATAAGTAATAATTCTGAATCGCTTATCCTCTGAGCAACGGCAACAGTAGAAAATGAAGCAGCCGATTTGTACTTTGCAGGCTTAATAATAGCTTTTTTGTAGGCTTTGAACGCAGGGCAGGCCCTGCGCCAGGCCGGATGGCTCTCCCTACAGTTAGGGCAAGACGGAGGGGCCTTGCAGGAGTCGGTAGAATTAATCGCCAGGCACGACGAAGAACCACACATTCCACCTGTGGCCGTCCCACTGCAGCTGGACGCCCAGTGTCCCCATTTGTGACATCGGTTGCGGTGGGGCTATGTGTACTCATCAATATCAACGATTGTAGAATTCTGATTGAATCCCGTAAAAGGGTTTGAACCGGCTTTAGACAACAGCTGCGCACGATCAATGGGCGCAGAACATAACCCTACCTGGATAGGATTGCCATCCCTACCCAGGATTTGGCGCAGATTGAAAATCCCAAATTGATTCATTAAAGCTTTTTTATCATCCTCATCCAATGAGACGGGCAAATTATTAATTTTAAGGGAGGCATTTATCGGTTTGCAAATATGCTCTCCTTTATCCGGGTGAAGTTTGTTGAAATAATCTATGTAAGCATTCAAGATGTCAGCAGAGATAAAAGATATCTTTAATTCACCGGTATATTTTTTCCTTGTTAAAAAGTATTCGATTTCTGTAATTATCCACAAAACCTCGGAGGAAAGTGTTGTATAATCTTTCCTTTTCAATAGGTTTAAACACTTCAATAATCAGAATGAACAATTGCATACACGAGCGAGTATCATCATTTGGTCGGCTTCATAAATTATTCTCGTGTGAATTTCATTTTCAATAGGTTTAAACACTTTAATAATCAGAATGAACAATTGCATACACGAGCGAGTATCATCATTTGGTCAGCTTCATCAATTATCCTCGTGTGAATTCTTTAATCTTAGATGCAGCACTGTACACTACAATCAGCGTAGGTGAACCTCATCAGCAGTGAGCCTACGCCTACCTTTTGTGTCTCGGCCCTTTAATTATCTGCTGAAATTTTCCTCTGCTGCCTATCTGTAAAAACAATCGATACAGTTTGTAGGAAAAACATTTCCAATTGTGCAAACTGTACGTTGCATCCGTCGATTGAAATAATCACAATGTTAATCACTTTAATAATCACAAGGTTATTCATTTTCGGAATGGGGGAAGTACCTCCCCATCATTTGAAAAAAATAAATCATCACTAACCTTAGACCGCATAGATATAATCGAAGAGCTAGGATCACTTACGTTACATTCAGCATGAGAATCTGATCAGGAACAAAAAGCCTTTGATGGCTCCGACACAAAATTTTCGTGATCGTTGTTGTGCATTTTTTAAATTCCTTAAGTAAATCACTCGTAGTGAAAGATGTTTCGAAGAATTTTACTTGGTTAAATAAGATTCTATTTTAGTATTTCTCTGAAAAATTCTTTAGCAAATTTTTTAAAAGGTTGTTTCGTACTTGAGGTTCTTTGAGTGAGATCACCGCTAAATTGATTAACTTGGGGTATTGGGGAGTACCTCCACACCCAGAGATTTTTCAGAAACGTTACTAACCTTGTCAGAAGAAGACGGAGTAGTTTTACCTTTGTTCTGCTCTGTTTTCCATCCATTTTACAGCATAAAGTTGTAATCTTTTGAAAGCTCCGACACTTGTATTTTTTTGAGTCCTCTCTTGTTATTTTTACTTAACTGAGTGGTGTACGTTAATGTACATTCTCGCTACGTACATACTACATGATGAATCGGCTTCTCGTAATAAAGCTACAATGGTGCATGAAAGCGTCAGTATATAAATCCACTATCACAAATTTTGTGTTCAGTCTAACGATAGTAACAGTAAGTTACTAAAAATTTGATGTGAAAACTTGTTTAAATACGAATTTTTGTCTGGGATCATTATATTTAAAACATCGATGGGATTATTTACAGAAATCGCAGTAATAATTTTAATTTGTTTTTATCAATATTTAATTTAAATTTTTTTTGTTATTTTTAATTAATTGATATTGATTTTTAAAACGTTTTGATGTAATATTTAATATTTTTGTTTGCTTTAATAGTTGTGTTGCTTTTTTATATTTAATCGAACATTTGATAATAATAAATCGGACTTTTATTTAAAATTGAATGGGTTCATCTCTAATTTTTAAATTGCGCTTTTTATCAATTATTCATTTGAATGCTTATTGTAGTTGTTTTTAATTTTTTCGTTGCTAATTTAAATTAACTATAACTTTATTCTGATATATTTAATTACGTTAACAATTCAGTTTATTGACATGAATTTAAGAATGAAAAATCATTATGTAGTTTTTGAAATGTCTATACTTTAGATATAGTTTATATTGTGGTACACTCGGTTCACGTTTCAAGTTTTAACTTGATGTTATTTAAGCATGAACAAAATAAAATTGCTGGTTTCCTGTTTTGGGGAAACTGTTTTATGTATGCCAGTCGAACTATTCTTCCGTTAGTCATAAATGATATATCTAATGATTTTGGATGGACTAGATTTGAATCTGTATGTATTTTTTTCATTATATTATTCTGAATTCGCATGTAGGGCATCGCCTTATCTTCTTTTTTCTGGGGATATTCAATAACTCAAGTAATTGGTGGTATACTTGCTGATCACTATGGTGGTTATATAATCATCAGCATTAGCACAATTGGTTGGGCTGCTCTAACGTGTTTACTTCCATTATTGATGAAACAACTCAAATACATAATCAATCCTTTTTACGTCCTGGTTCTATGCAGAATTTTGACTGGCTGTTTTCAAGGTACAGTCGCTAAGGAAATGGCTGTAATAATTAATCTGTATTTTAGGATTTTTTTATCCGTCTTTGTCTGCAATCAGTAGTCAAGAATTCCATAAGAACAAATCAATTACATACTCCTTTATCATAAGTGGAGGCTATCTAGGGTAAATAAAATGTTCAAAAACGTAAATGTCTTTCTAGCATTGATTCAACTTTAGTACTATCTTATGCGGTGGATTAGGATCGTACATTCTGTCTATGTTCAGATGGAGTTCTACATTTTATTTATTCGGTTAATACGCTTAACAGCTTGTATTTTATTTATCGCTGTATATCATGTAGGTTTTGTAAGCTTTGTATGGCTAATATTTTATCAAAAAAATTTTAACAGACAACTACAAGAGAACAAATACCGCTTGCCAACCACTAAAGTAGAAACAGAACCAATTTATTCAGTTATCATTTGGAAACCAGCCTTTTGGTAAGTTAAAAAATATAACAATTTAGAATAATATTAATATTATAAATGTGATAGTTAAGGTGATATTTTACATCGATGGATTGTTACTGTATAATTTATATTTATAAATCAAAATAATAATTGGTGAAAGTATCATTAGATAATTTATTTTTCAATTTTACATCATCTTGCATAGTTCAGAGAAATATTCATAAGCATGATCAAGTTCCATCCATTCTTAAAATATTAAATTTTTGAGCCAAATTAACAAAACAGGAAACATTTATTTATAGTTAGCTATCTACTAAAATACAATTTTATCACACAAATTGTGATACAAATGTTTTCCCTGATAATGCTAGCAGTAGCTAACAAAATATTAAAAAAATCATGTTTTGCAGATCCAAATATTCTTATCGATAGTAAAAACAGTCATCTAGAAAATACGTAATATAATCCATAGTAGTGTTGATGTAAATACATCATTGAAGTATTTGATCGAAATTTTTATAAATAATTTATATCGTTATTATTGCAAAGCCTTGTTATGGGCTTTGCAAAGACCAAGTGCCCTAAAGGCGCACCTGGGCTTTCCCTTTCAATGACAGATGCTGAGCCCGTTTCAGGGCCCACCTAGCTTTCTTCAGGATTCGTTTAAGTATACCCAGGTCAGCTTTCGCCGACCAGTTTACCGTAACGGTGAACCCCAGGTATTTTACTCGACTTGTGAAGGTGGGAAGTGGTTCAGAGGCAAATATGGAGGAGAGCGCAGAGAGTGCTAATCTCTTAAGTTTTTGCTTTGTAGCAGGGGTGCCATGAAAGACGACCACCTGCGATTTAGCTGAGTTAAAAATAAGATTGGATATGGGTAACTGGTCTTTTAATCTTAAAAAGAAACGGCTGATGTCAGAGACTACGTCTTTACACCTGTGTCCAGTGAACAGTGCTGTGGTATCATCAGCGTACACCACAAGACGTTGTTCGCGTTTAAATATTTTGAATAGTTTAATAGAGGCAGCAAGATATAAGATAGGAGAAAGTGGGGATCCTTGAGGTAAACCCGTAATAGGGTAGAACTGACGCGCATCAGGGTCGTCTTCATAGTAAAATCGCTTGGTAAACAACAGGATCTCCACTCTGTTCACAATTCTCGCAGGCAACCCGAGGGACCTGAGATAAGAAATCACAAAAGGAATAGAGATGTGGTCAAATGCAGCAGAAAAGTCAAGGAAAACAGCCACAACTAGACGATGGCTATTATCCCTACAAAACTGCTCCACCTCACCAACTGCTGAATTGGACCGAGCGACCTTTGACGAACCCATGAAAACCTGGAGGGATCAAATTACGCCTACTTAAATGGTCGCGGATTTTACGCGCAAGCGCTTTTTCGTAAATCGACACGAGGGCATTTTGAATCGAAATGGGTCGCAGATCTTTAGGGCATGAGCAGGACCGCAGGAGTTAAGGATATCCGTAACAGATAGATCCTTACTCCTTACGTTACACCAAGCCAGGATTGGTTGAGGTGATAAAGGGGCTCCATAGTTGTGTAGGGCTAGTACTCCTCCAAAACTTTATCAAGGCCTACATTACCTATCCAACCCAATGCTCTATCCTTCCAGCAAACAAACTTCTCTTTCTTAAAAATCTTCCAAAAGGAAGACTGAGAAGGATTAAGGCGAGCAATACTCATCCTATCCCTACTCAGCTGGAACCTATATCTAGTGCTCCAGTATTCATTCGAGAGAGCATTCTGGTGGAAACAGAGAGATTAGGGAGGTTAAGCAATTTTGCTAGGACCTTGAGTTTCGTCGGAGTAGGATTGTATATACGACCTTTATAGGTAGTCGATAAAATCGCGGTAGCTTGCGAAAAGAGGTAGGTATTAAATTCGGTCAAACTCTCATTTCCTATTCTGGGAAAGAGTTGGATAGCCGCTTGAAAGAGGGCCGCTCTGATCGGATCAAAGTGAAACCTCCTTCGAAGCAACATATCTTCTTCAATCCTCCAACGAATTAGGTCATGAGAGGTAGACAATTGCTGGCGCGACTGCGCCGTGCAGAAGGGTTTTAACAACCACCTCGAGTGAAGCAGTAAAATGTCGAGGATAGAATTTGTTGATGTGCAATGAAAGGTAGGGGACGGTGGTTTGTGAATAAGATAACCGTTCCTAGCTCTGCGAAGTGCTGCGTTGATCCAACGGCCAGTACTGTAGTTGAAGTCCCCAAGTGTCATGTTATAGCCGCTGTCAATAATACTAGCCAGGAGGTCACGGTTCTTGTGAATTTCCCCTGGACGTATATAGGCATTGGCTATACTGGGGCTTGTTCCGTTCTTACAGAGTAAAACTACTAGACCAGATATGGCTGGACACGAGTAATTTAATAGGAGGGAGGACTTTATGATCATTTAACTAAGGTCAAGATTCCTTGAGATAAAGATGAGTGAAGTGGGGTTATGTACGGAGTATTGTGGGAACAGATATGCTTTGGGATCAATCGAGTAATGTCTTGGGGGAGACGGATAGACCGCGTCTCCTAAAGGACTATAACATCTGCATCTCTACCAGATAGAAGTCTAAGGGCGGAAGCACCTCCCGAGTTCCACTGAAGGATATTCAGTGAAAAAGGCTCACGAGTACTCTGCATTGTGATGGATTAGTTGGATGAGGGATTACCTACCTAGACAAAGCTAGGTGCAGGAAGGTTGCCCTTCCCACCACTAGCCCCCTCCAAGGAAGGTACTTGCCCCTGGGCAGTATCTTCATTTCCCTTATTAGTTTTCTGTTGGGTTAGCTTACCAATCTTGAGTGGGAGGACGGCATGGGCTGAAGCCCCCTCTCTTTTTCGACTCCGGAACCGAGGAAACAGGAAGCACAGGATTAGTCCCGATAACAGTTAGGATAGTGTGTACTAACTCCTCCATCTGCCGAAGAGCATTCGAAGTCTTTAAGTCGATAATCCGTAGAATGTCAGCGTCATCCATACGTGGAGCTGCAGCGACCGAGAATGACTTTGCCGGATTGGGCGGTTTTAGCAAGAATAACTTTCTATATTCTTTGAATAGAAAACATTTCCTGCTCCAAGCAGGATGGCACCCTCCGCAATTCGAGCAGGAAAGGGGGGGGCTCGCAGCGATCGGTAGTTGTAAGAGAAGGGCAGCTGGTGGAGCTACAGACCCCACACGAAGGGGTCCCACTGCAGCTGGAGGCCCAGTGTCCCCATTTGTGACACCGGCTGCAGTGGGGACAGGTCAGATCATCCCTCTCTGTGATCGTGAATCTTATATTGAAACCCATAAAGGGATTCGACGCAGAATTAGACAAGGACTCGACAATATTTACGGGAGCATTGCAAAAGCTAACCGGGATAGGGTTTCCGTCTCTACCCTGGATTGACCTCAGATTGCTGACTTTGAATTTAGCCATAAAAGAACGTATATCTTCTTCCATTGAACAGGGAAGATTTGAAACTTTCAGTGAGGCCAGGATAGGCTTGGATGAGATTTCACCATATTCAGCTAAATTGGCGGAGAAGTACTCCAAGTAGTTTGCGGCGAGGTCATTCGAGACAAAAGAGATCTTCACCTCTGCAGGGTGTAACCTAACAGAGTTAAATAGAACCCTGTTCTGAAACTGTTTGTTGAAGGATGTCAAAAATTTATTGTAGAGATCGTGTTTTTCAATCGGTTTCTTAACTTTAATTATCAGCAAATTCTTTAATTTAGGAATGGGGAAAGCACCTCCCCATCACCTGAGATCATAGAAAAATTACTAACCTTGTTACTTGGATCCGTAGTTAGATTTTCCTTTAATTTGTCTTATTTTGTAGAATTATCGTTGATTTTTGAATGATTTTTGCTGCTATCGTTTGATAGCTCCGAAGTTACTTGTACACTACACATTTTTTAGCGACTTCTTAATACAAAATTGACTATTAAATGTTGTGTATGTATAAATTTATTTCCACTACTTCAAGTAGTAGAAATAAAAATTTTCTTAGAGTTTCATAGCATTTGACATTGGATTTCAGATTAGGGAGCCAATAAAAACATTAATAATAAAATATTTTTGGTGTAATACATTCGATATCAAATGTACATTTGGATATTAAAAATTAAAATTTATTCTGCAAATTATATGTTGATCAAATGAACAAAATTTGTTAGTTTAATGTAAAAGCAAACTCTTGGTTTATCATATATAATAAGCTCGGATGAGATACTATAAGATCTGCTAATAAGATCGAAAATTAAGGTGTTACCTTGTCTAGAAAAAGGTGGATGTAAACATAGTAATAGATCACGATCAAAATGCTGACAAAATGTTAGAGACTGACAGCATAACCAGCACGTATATTAAATTAAGATACAAATTAACGAATGCTACCTCCTGCTTCATTGGGAGATATATATTTAGCTACCTTAGAGAATGTCAAGTATAATACGCCGGGGAGTCCGCTCTTTCAATGATCCTACATTTAGTAGACAATCTGATTTAATAAGGGGAATTATTCAACTCGATGCAATTGTGAATCACTGCACACCTCAACT
Organism: Pomphorhynchus laevis; assembly: GCA_012934845.2. Lineage (NCBI taxonomy): Eukaryota > Metazoa > Acanthocephala > Palaeacanthocephala > Echinorhynchida > Pomphorhynchidae > Pomphorhynchus > Pomphorhynchus laevis. The sequence continues at coordinate 60,368 of WNNJ02000865.1, read as the reverse complement.
CACGCAGATATTTAATTACGTGGTGTTAGCGAAGCAATGATTAATACGAATTTAAGAACGACATTTGAGCAAACGATTATAGTGCAGATGATGGCAGAATCAGAACAAAAACGTAGATAAAATACAGATTAAAGTAGACAAATAAAATACAGACAAGGTTCACTCGTCTAACTTAATTCTCCGTGACATCCGCTGTATCCGCCCCCTTATCGACTTCCGTTCCTGTATGTCTCTTCTTTCATCGCTTCTTTTCCCTAAAATCGATTAATGCTTCTTCCTTTTCGCCAATTCTTTAAAATCCATCATCTTACTCCCACAACGCATCGTTAACTCCGCCGTTCGAGTGCTCCTACGCCTCCGTCGCTTTGACCACACATCCACATACCTTGCTCAACTCTCCTGGCCTACCATCCACATCTGCATACAACTCCCCTTCTTCTCGTAACTTTTCGTCTCATCGCTGTCGGCTGTCCATCGTTCATCAACCTCCCTTTCTTAGACGACACTCGTTCCACATCTTTATTACTGCGTTATCGTAATTCCCTTTTACTCTACGTTCCCAATTACCCTAACAACTACGGTTTCTGATCCTTCCTCGTCGCAGCCCCACTCGCCTGGAATCAGCTCCCACTCGACGTCCGCAGCACTACCTCCTTTATTGCATTCAAATGCCGCCTCCGTACCCACCTCCTCGAAACATGATTTAGATTGTGTTGTTGTGGTCATGCAAGCGTGCGCTGGCTTTCATTTGCCACGTAAAAATAAATCTTATATATAATGGCATACCTCGATATCGTAGGCAATTCATTATTTATACTTTTTTTATATATTTGACTTATGATTTAACATTTGATGTGTGTTCTTAAATTGTAGATTGAAAAATCCCCGTAAAGGGCGAAACGTCTTAGATACAAATATAAATATTGGCTTTGTTTGCCGGTGTGAATGGAAAACATATATAATTATTGAATAAATTAATGAAATAACTATTAATTATCAAGTAAATATTTTTTTTAAATTTTTCGACAAATTCATTGTAATCAAAACTAAAAATATCGGTTTGTTAAAGGATTTGTAAATCCTTATGGTAATAGCCAAATTTATTTGAAAACGAACAATCTAGCATTTGCAAGTTAGCCACTTTACTAAGATACAACAGTGTTTTGTTGAATTTGTAATTAAATTACATATATAATCGATAAACTAAATTATATATCGAATAAATATTTATTATATATAATCATGCCCAAAATATGTTTGTCTAACCTTTTCTCCCTTTTGTTTTCTAACATGGTTTTTGTTCAGAAAATCGTCTGGACGGTAATCACCAAAATATAAATCTATTCTGTTTTCAATTTGAGCGTACAAGAAATCCGTATAAAAAACTGTTTCTTCATTCTTATTATATAATCAGATAATCGCAAAATGTGCAATATTTTCTATACAATTACTGTAAAATTGCGCACAAGTTAGTTTAACGCTTTGCTTATTTGATTACCATGTATTATCATGGATTACAATCAGATATTTTAGGGCTCTGATATTTGCCTACCTGTGTCAAAATGTATGTTTTTCGATCCTGTTTTCATGGCTACCTACGTATTTCCACGATAAACACCCGGAAGCAAAAGTTTGCCATTCATTATCTCTATTTATATTTTTAGCATGCATTTACAGCAATGGGTGGTAAACGTAATTCCTTGGTGTGTATCGCTGCCATTGACTGCAATGGGTGGTAAACTTTGCGATGTATTGGCAAAGGATTATTCGCTAACTACAATTAGAAAATCTGCGACATTTGTTTCCCTCGTTTGTACCGGACTTTGTCTTCATGTTTTAACCCTGTCGTCACATTCTTTAATAATTTCACTCATCATACTGATGATGGCTATATCATGTTACAGTATGGTCACCGTTGGTCTGATGATTAACCCGCAGGATATATGTCCCAACAATGCAGGGACAGTTTTTGGTATATTTGTTTTACTGCTTTACTATTTAACATTTGTTTTGAAATTAACAAGGATTCATGAATATGGTTGGTGCGGTTCCTGGTACGTCTTACTTCCTTATATTCCGAAAATTTTACCTTTGTTCAAATCATCAACAACTAGTTACATTTAATATGATTAAAGCTTATTTGAAGAATTATCGGAGCTCGATTAAAGAAAAAAGGAAAATTTTATTAATATTTCGCTAACGTCTGTTAGCATTTTGGAATATTAAATTAACATCTGTTAGTATATTAAATTGGTATATATCTAGATATGAACATTAAATTAACATTAACTAAAACTACTATTAATTTATATCGTAAAGATGACATATTCAAATTTACAAGAAACATATTTTTGCATGAGCATTCATACTATATAATATTAAATAGGCATTCATGCATACCATATAATATAAAATATAATACATTAAATAATGAAATTTTAAGAATTGCAACAATATGTAATGATATTGGCTACGTTCAAAATCATTTAAATAATTTAATAGATGCATATTTAAAACTAGGTTTCAAAATCATTTAAATCATTTAAATAATTTAATAAAAGTATATTTTAAACTAGGTTACTATAAAATACCATCAAACAGAGAATAGTAAAATATATACATTAACACAATAATATTAAAAATATATATAATATATTTGTAATACTATAATATATATAATATATCATATACGTATTAGAATAAGATTATGATAATCAAGTTTCATAAGAGGAAATACGTCATTAGCACGCATTTGGCCCCGGTGCTATGTTATGTCGAAGAAGAAGGGCCGAAACCTGATAGCATAGAAGTTCCTCCCAATGGTAAATTATTTATTAATCAATGCATAAATTGATTTTCTTAAATTCTTATTTTATATGAATTTAAATTAAATAAAATCTTAAGATTTAAATATTTTTAATAAATATATAGTACAAAATACGTAGGATCAGTTCACTCATCTGATTTATTGTGAAATGTTAATTTAATGTTAAATTTTATACATCGATAGTATGATGTTTGAATCAATACATCTTTTTAAAACTAAAAAGATGTGTTAATACTTATAAAAAATACTTTTTAAAAATAATATAATAATATAATATATTATATTATTATATTGTTTATTATATTATTATTTAATCACCCCAAGTTCTGTAAAAAAGGAAGAATCATACATAAACGATCATCAACTTGAGTATGCTATTTTTGCAACACAGCATGCTCATCACTCTTACATGTATTTTCCTGTGCTCATTTGTCTTCTTTATCTTTAAAAACAATAGATACGCTGAAGTGGGGGTAGGCTTATAGGCTTATTTCGGCTGACGATGCGTACCGGTGTCACGTAGAATCAATTCGAGCCAATCAATGAAATTTTAAACAGCTCAAGAAATAAGAAGAAAGACAACTGTTCTGACTTTATATTTGTTATCTTATAATCTTTTTTTTATATGCCCAAGCCGAAAGGCGGAGTGGCTTTAAAAAAATCACTACATTATTATATAATAATATAATAGACACACTATACATTAGTATTCAGTAAGTATCCGGATGTTGGTTCATGGATAAATTTTGGGAATCATGTTACTCCAGGCGTGTCGATTACCAGTGACAGATTAGAGCTATTTATTTTTCAAACTATGTTTTACGTTTAATTGATTTTTAAATTATTCCGATATTTCTGTAGTATAGAAATGTTGCTATAAATTAACCGTTTTAGTTTGTAAATTAATCGGGTTAATCACATTTTCAGGTTTTACCGGTGTTTTGGTTGTCGGATCGTTTCTACAACGGAGCAATAACGATTGGAACACAGTCTTTCGATTATCCTCACTTGTTTGTTTACTGGGTTATATTGTATATTTTATTTTCGGAACTGCGAAGCGAATAATATAAAACAATTTTTTCCTTAATCTTATCTACTCAATGATATCGTAAATTAAACTTAATAATAAAATGTCCGTTTAAAATTTATATTTTGGCTTACATTATTGCGGCTTGCAAACACGATTTACATTTCATTCACTTCGGTAATTTGAGCAAAACTTTAGAATAAAGCAGAAATAAAAAAAATTAGATTTAATTCTTTATTCTAAAGACATATGGGGCATATGTCTTCAGAATAAAGCAAAGACTCTTGAACCCATTGTGGCATTCGAATGACTATCTCTGGTTCGCAAATTATTAAATGTTTCATTTTTTAGTGGGAAATCTTTATGAATAAATAATAAATAATATAATTCTTTTTAGAATAAGGCATTGCGTTTAAGATTGCATCAAAGGAAATGAATTATTAGAATGTATTTGGCCCCGCTGCTATGTCAGGTCGAAACAATTCGGTCCCGCTGATGTTGAGCTTCGCAACATGAACTGAAACCTGATAACATAGTAGTTTCTTCTGATTACCTATAATCTTGATTCTAATACATGTTAGCATATTTATCCACTTTAAAATAGCACATTTACCACTTCAAAATAGGCATCATGTAAACTATGCTATATTGTGCAAATCGATGATGCGACTCACATCAACGAATTGAAGTGAATTGATGCCTACTTTATAGTGAACTAATCACAATTATATCAGCAATATCGAAAACCTGTAAGGTTATCTTCTCCTTGCTTGTATCCATATTTAAATGGGTTGTTAAGTTGATTCCTAAATTTAAAACTGCATTTCAATATTAATGTTGATATTACCTATACTGATATTTTTACTAAAAGAACACGCTAGAATCACGTATTATTGAGTCGATATACATAAAATCGTTTTGCCCGAAACTCAACAATAACAAGTTACTTATTTGGTTTACTTATTCAAATTAAATTTATTATAATTGAATTATTTTATATATTTACCTGATAATGGTGATAAACTGAAATATTGTTAACAAATAATAATTTTTTTCTTAACTCTTACTATTCATTGCAAAGTTAAAGCATTGCAATGAATTTTAGGCTAAAAGTTTGCTTTAAAAAAATTTCCATTTATTCCATTTATAGAAAATTCCATTTATTTGAAAATTAATATTGCTTAAATTTCCAAAATCCTTTTAATTAAAATACTTTTAACTCAGTTATCTCCACAGTAGAGGCTTATATAACTATTTTCGAACTTACAAATCTGATCGTCATATAAAGTACCATATCATATTATCATATAATATATACATAATATATTTATATTAATATTATATTAATATATTATCAATATATTAATATTATATATTAATATAATATTAACATCATATATTTATATTATTAATAATATATTTATAAATAATTGATAATTTCATTTCGGTAAAATCGTACTTGCTTGTTGATTAATGAAATTGTTTTCTTGATTATGTTTGTTGTAGATCAAGTTATCTACGATAGAATATTATAATATCTAAAAGGATACTATAATATCTAAAAAATATATTGTTATCTTAATATTGTTTTAGTAATCTTTAACCTTACCACAAGCAATTTTAGGATATTATTCCTTATTGTTACAAAACAAAATCCTATCTTCACGAAAAAATTTAAAAACAATCTTAAGCAACGCAAGCATATAAGGGGCATCTTCTTAATTAAGGTCATATACCTACGACGGTAAAAGATTTTTGAGTACAATGGAATTCCAGGACGCAATAACAGTACGATATGGGTTGAATACCGATTACACTTTTAAGACATGTGAATGTGGATCAGCACTTAATTCAGTTCATGCATTATCATGTCACTGTGGCGGATACAACTTTATAAGACACAACATAGTAGTGGACGAAATAGCTGAATCTTAAAAAAGGTGCATGTGAATTGGTGACAAAGGAAATCGTATTAAAACCTGTACCAGAAGGCTTTCAATTCGAGGTAACTACAACTACACGGGATAGAGAAGCAAGAGCAGACATCAGTTGTAATGATTTATACGGGAATATTTTGGAGCGGTTTTATTTAGACATGTGTTCGACAATTTGGCTCCATCATATTCATTGGAAAGAATGAACGATCCTTTTAAATATAATGAGAATCGCAAAAATGCTAAGTATTCATAGCGTATTAAGAAAATTGACGAGGGATCGTTTTATCCGATGATATTTTCAGTAGTTAGAGGTATTGGGGAAGAAGCGAATATGATTTTTAAACAAATGGCTAAGAAAATGTCGGATAACTTGGTCGATAAATATCCCGACATAATCAGAAAGCTGAGAGCAAATGTGTCCATTTGTATTGCTAAATTTGTCTTTGACGATGCAAAGAAGGCGAATTTCGAATTTCACAAAAATTTGACTTTTTACTTAACAACAAAGTGTATTGATTGACCCATTAGAGGGGTAACCAATATTGTAAATAAATAAATAATTAAAAAAAACGAACAAGATATAAAGGGGCTCTAAATTACAATAACAACAATTTTTTGACAAGAAAAATAAACAGATACACAAGATTTTTCCTGTCAACCACTGGTCCGGGTGTTAGTTCGTGGATGCAGTGCACGAACCAAATTACTTCAGACATTGCGATTCTGAGCGACAGACCAGAGTTTTCTTTCAGAAAGCCCAAAGTAGTCTTCGGCCAGTTTCGAGATTTGATCTCTCAACCGGTATCAAGGTTTACCTAGAGGTAACTTTCCCGGTAGTCCGGCCTGGAATACCCTCTGAGGAAGGCGATCCCTAGACATCATCAGAACGTGTCCTAGCCACCTCAACTGACTTTCTTCGATGTTGAGAAGCAGCGACTTTACTCCGAGTCCATCCCGGATGACCGAATTCCTAACCTTATCTCTGAGGCTAAGACCGGCCACACCGCGAATGAACCTCATTTTTGTCACCTGAAAGGTGCACAAAATTAATGAAGCCTTAATATTTCATTCACTTACAAAACTCATCATGTGCGCTTTTGGATCAATCTAACAATATGTGCATTGAGTTTATTCTTCAAATATATGATTTATAATTTAAATATATGATGGATAATATGTACTTTATATGAAGATATCATTGATAAGTTTCAGAATAGTAATATAAGTCCCTACTGTAGAGATAACTGAGTTAAAAGTATTTTAATTAAAAGGATTTGGAAATTTAAGTAATATTAATTTTCAAATAAATGGAATTTTCAATGAGGCCCTTGTACAAGCTCTCCTTACCATATTATTAAGAACATGCTTGAAAGTTTAGGCTAAAATTTAACTATCTTCTAAACGTTAGTCACTTCAATAATCTCCAATGTCGGAACATTTGTTGCAATGGACATTTATAACGAGTCCACTGATGCCGGTACAACATGGAAGATTGCAGATCTGCAACACCACTATAATATCCTTCGAACTTATTAACATGTGTCGTTTAAAGAGTGGAAACGACACGGAAACACGGTTTTGGAATGACAAAGAATTCCAGGTGAGTCAAGCGGTGAATGTATATAGCTGTTTAAATAGAATGGAAGTATATACTATTTGAACTATGTATGTTTTAAACTATATACTTTTTGGACTATATGCATAGCCAGCTCTGCATGCAATCGAACTAAGGATTTAGACAACATTTACGATTATAAAAATGAAGCTTAATAGTTCTCGGAGCACGTTGTAAGACATCATATTACTAAATTATTACTAAATGTGTTCTCTAATGAAATCCTATGTAAAAACATGCAACGACAGCAAAATAAAATCTCATGCCGAAGAATTTTTATATTATACCATATGATCCATTATCTTCAGCCAATTTCAGCTGTCTAATTGCTTCTATCATGAGTAGTAACTCTTTTTCATCTTTGCCAATTTTTTCAACACTTCGATTGATTGTTAATCTATATTTGCTTCTTAAAATGAACTTCAATTATCGGCTCCATCAGTTCAAAGTATCACTCTTAGACGGCTCCTAACCACTCAGCAGTCATCGTCAGTCGGATTAATTGGTAAGGAAGTTCATATTGTCTTCTCTATTGGCCATTTTATTATCGTTCTTATTGGCGTTCCTTTAGGCGTCCCTATTACCGTTCCAATAAAACGGCAATTTTATTGCCGTTGTTATTGGCGTTCGTATTCGCGTTAAAATCTAAAAGGAATTTATAAAATTGACAAATAAATGATAAAATAAAAGGATTCATGTAAAATAGAATTGCATAACAACTCTGTATATTTTATGTTAAATAGATACTTAGAAAGTAAATATCATATTTTAGAAAATATCCTAAACGGAGTATCCGGACATCTGCACAATGCGGAGATGCCTGATTTGTCGTCAGATGACAACAGAATCCGTTATAGAAGATAATATTTTTAGTCGCTGCTATAATATTTAGAAATAATCTTATTTAAAAGTAGTCTGTTTAATATTTAGAGTAGATTTACGTATCGTCATGATAACGATTGTCGCAAGCTTAAAATAATAACTAATTGTCGAAGGCTGAAGGCTGAATCCAGTGATAGCGATAGCATACTACAGTATTATAACGATACTCTGGAGTTTGATTACATGCAGACCAGATTTTTTATCACTCCTAGAAGTTCTATCATGTTTGAAGATAACAAAAGTAGTTATGGACCAAACAGATCTAAACAAATTTCTAGGAATATCTACCGTCTAATAATTTCAGCTAATTTAGTTGAAGCATGAAATCGACGTAGAATTTGGAATTCTTATTTGAGATCAATCAAAACTAATCGCTGGAACGAGTCTTAACTCAAGAAGAATCGTCAGATGGGAGCTTATAACTTCTGTTCTTACGACTTTTGACTTGTTTTTTTTAACTGTATATCTCTAGAATAAAATTACTGAAATGAGTGTCACTATCTAAGTAAATTTGCTGCCTGCTCATCAATGCTATTTATTTTTCGAATTTAAATTCATTTCGCTAGTTTCGCTAATAAAAACGTACTTTTAAACGTATTTCTTCTAATTTCATTAGAGGAAATACGTCGTTAGCACTTATTTGACCCCGCTGCTGAAGCCTGATAACATAGCAGTTCCTCCTGATGGCCTCTAATCCTCATTCTGATGCATCGTATGTTATTTATTATTAAATTAATAAAAATTGAATTTCAATTTTAAATTTCAATTTTAAATTTTAACTTGATATGAATTATATAAAATCTTATCTAATAATTATTTATAATTATTTATTATTTAATTATTTATTGTTTAAATTTTATTCAGCATTATTTTTAATTTATAAATTGTATAAAATACACAGACTCAGTTAGCTGATCTGATTAATATATGAATAAAAATTATTTATTTTTAATTAATTTATGTTTTCCTAGCTGTGCTGATTGATCAAGACTACCAAAATAATTTGTGATTATATTCATAAAAATTGATATAAAATGATATAAATAAAAATTGTATAAAATCTTATATAATTATTTTTATTCTTTATTTTTAATTTATGAATTAAATAAATTATACATTAGATGAATGGGTAAGTGACATGTCTATAAGACAATTATAATCAATCGCTGATTATAATTGTCTACAATTATAATCAGCGATTATAATTGCCAATTATAATGCCGATTTTATAATTTGATTTATTGTTATTAAATCAAATGTTTGTAACTAGCAGTTATAAGTAGCAGTCACTTTTCTAAAAATAAAGAGCGTTTAAAATGTAATTTGGAAATATCATTTTCATAAATATGTCTTATCAATTGTCTTATCATTTGATAAAATGATAAGACAATTGATGAGAGATAAGATCATAAATTCTGATTGTCAAAATATTCAAAAGACATTTTTAGTCATAAATTGAATATGCTGGTTAAGGTATTTTTTACAACAGGAGAGGTTTCCATTTGAAAGGATTTTCGAATTTTTAAGTTTTCAGTTATATAAATGCCGATTTTATAATTTGATTTATTGTTATTAAAATATATGTATATCATAACGTATTATGCATATAATCTCTCTGAGTACACAAATGATTATAAACAGGAAACCATAAAATCAGTGAATGGAATTTAAAAATTATCCGAAACTAAAAGAAAGGATACTGACATTACATTTACGGGTAATTAGGTGAATCGACAATTAATTTAATACGGGCATCATTGCTAATCTCTTAGATGAATGGATAAGTGATCTGTCTAGGAAGCTATAAGGCTGTAGATGAAAGTTAAAATGAGTCCAAGTTATTTTTATGCTGAAATTATTTAAATTCTGATTTATAAATCTACTTGAAAACAAATTTTTTAGTTATAATTACATGTTTTATTTATCAGCGATTATAATCGATTGAACAAAATCGTTATAAAATCACATTGCCAGCAAATTTTGTATATTTTCGCTGAAATCTCAAAATATCGAAACTTCTAATACTTATGAGCTCTCATATTTATTTTGAGTCAATGACCTCTAATACTAATGATCGCTAATCCTTATTCTTATACATCGTCTGTTATTTATTAGACAATTCATAAAAATTGATTTTTTATTTTAAATTTCAATTTTAAATTTCAATTATTTTTAATTATTATTTAAAACTCAATTTTAATTAAAATTGAGTTTTATTATAAATTTATTTTAACTTGGTATAATTATATATATTATAAAATCAATCACCTCAATTTTTATCAGATAAATGGATATCTCTATTTTATTCGATAAAATAGATACGATTGACTGTCGAATGCAATTTTCTTAAATTAAAATATGGCCACACCCAATAAAACGTGATTAGGTTTAATAATCACTTTGAAAAATATTTACAAATTTACAGTTAAATCACCACTTAAATCATGTACAGTATTAAAAAATCACATTGCCAGCAAATTTTGTATATTTTCGCTTAAATCTCAAAATATTGAGACTTCTAATACTAATGAGCTCTCATATTTATTTTATTAAAAAGCAATTCATTCTACCAACATTAGAAGAAATGCACAGCTATAAATGTTCAATTAAATATAAATGACATTTAGACTTTGTTTCAAAATTTCACAATTTGTAGATCTCAATTTTTCAATAATTCTTAAAATTAATATTACAAAATTTGAGTTTTATTTTATATTTCAATTTTTTATTTTAACTTCATTGTTCAATTTATAATTATTTATAATTTTTTTTATTTATCTTTATTTATAATTTTCTAATTGTATTATCTTTATAATATAAAATACGTAAACTTAGTTATCTGATCTGATTCTATCTCGCAAACTAACTTGTTAAATCAACCATTTATCACCTTTGAACTTCCAATGATGTTTGACTTAAATAGGCTTAAGTTATCGCCTTGAAATTATTGCTGAAATGCACTTTCTGCAATGTGTATTTAAGCTATATAAAGGTAAGTACTTATTAATAAATGTTAATAAGTTTGCTTTTTATGCCTTCTGTGTATTTAAGCTATATCCAGGTAAGTACTTATTAATAAATGTTAATAAGTTTGTTTTGTATAACGCCCTTTTGCGTTATTTAGTCAATTACTCTAAGATTTACACACGTAACAGTTTAGTAAAAAAAATGCATCTGAGCTTCGTTTAGCATCGTAAGAATTGCCAGTATCTTTACAGTTATCACAAAAGCAGACGAGGCTGTAACCTCACACAAATTCCCGTGTGTTTCAAACAACACTAGGGAATTTGTGCGAGTATTCAGCCGTGAGGGGTCCGGCCGTTTTGTACGATTAGACATCTCATATCCAAAAATGCGATGATATCAGTTATAACTTATCCTTTCACCTCTTTGAAAGAATTTACTACCACGCTGTGGAATTTTAGAAATTCATTACATTACAGGTTTAATATACTGAGGAATTTCTAGCTATACTGGATAATTAGTCTAGCCAGTAAGGAAGAGATCTTAAGTAAATAAAAGTAAATAATCAGTTTATACAAACACTGATTTGATTAATTAAAAATAATATTGATTAACTCCCTCTTATAATATCCTGTTGCTATCAATTGGGAATTTACAAATTATCAATAAAACTTCTTTATCGATGGTTTTTATTTAATGTAACTAATAATCTATTTTGAGTCGTTATCACCTTTAATATGCGATTTTATTACAATCTATAGTTAATTAATTATATTATTAAATATTTATCTAAATCAATTTATTTAATCAAAAATTGTAAATAAAATTATCAGCCACAAACACTGTAGCAATTTTCAGTTTATAACTGAATTTGTTTATCGATTATCAATAGTAAATACAAACACTGATTTATAGCAAATCCAAACGAATGTTCACTGAACACAGTGAACTAATCTGTTGTCGCAGATATTAAAGCAAAAGTGGCTGGCATGAAAACCTCAGACATTTAGACGAATAAGTTACCGAATGAGGATATACAAAACATAACATAACAGAATGGGGATTTGGTAAGCAGCTTTGACCTTAAAATTTCAACTTGAAAAACAACTGGTCGTCAAAACTTAGAACGAACTTCCTGTTGCAGCACTTAAGTGTTGTGAGTGTTATAAGCGTTGAATTATATTGCTCTGTCCGGAATAAATTTCTGAATTTTCTACTTTTATGGCTTTTTAAGTCAAAACTTTATAAACATTCCTTCTAACCATTAACATATACTGGTTGTTACCTTTTTATGAAAGACCAATATCGAAGGGAAAAAGTGTAATTCAAATGATTCGAACTATTAGACTTCAAATTCACATTTTTAAGTCTGTTTTAAATATTAAAGAATATAGATTTTATTATTAGCAATTAATTTGTGAATAATGTTGATTTGGATAAATGCATTTATTATATCCTTGATTCTTCGACAATATAAATTATTATATATTATAATTATAATTATATTAATATTTATATTCGACTCGTTGTTCATTGATGTTTTTGAATAAAGTTTCTACCATTGTGTTCTTTATTTTCAAATATTAATATCAAATACTGCATCTTTTAATATGCATTATTTAATACTGCAGCATTCATATTTGTTTATCGAAAGAACGAAATTAAATTCTAAATTTTAAAAATCAAAAAATAATTTATTTCGACACTTTAAACTAAACTATTTGTTTAGAAATGCACTGAAATTGAATATTAAATTGGCGATATTATATATTATTTATATAATTCCCTGCTCCTGACGCTTTTAGTAATTGTTCCACGTCCGCGTCGAATTCAATTTCGTTAATCTAAAACAGAGCATAAATTACAATCCCAAATATTTTTTACCATTTAATAACAACATATTTTGTTTGAAATTCTAATATTAATAATATGTATAATGATATAATATAATAATATAGTATAATATAGTATCATATAGTATAATAATATAATATAATATAGTATAATATAGTATAATATAATATTATTATATTATATAGTATATTATATATTATATATCATATTATATAATATAGTATAATAATATAATATAATATTATATTATAATATAATAATATAATATAATAATATAATATTAATAATATAGGTAACGTTATTGTCACCGCATATATAATATACAGAAACATTTTCACTGAAGATATGCATATTAGTGACATGTCACTCTATTGGTCAACCTTGCACACATATTAAATAAAATATTAATAATAAAATATAAAAATTACATAAAATATTGACAAAATATTATATTTATAATTTCTATATTAATAATAAAATATAAGTATTAAATAAAATAATAATACGTAAAGCTTAAATAATATATTTATTAAATTATCTGTAAATTTTTAATATAAAAAATATTGAATATTATAATATTCTATATGTTATATTTTTATATACTTATATATTATATATTTATATATTATATAAATATGTTTATTAAATCTGAATTTTAATTATTAAATGTTCTAATAAATATATTTTAAATATTTATATAATATGTTTTTTTAATATAAAAGATAATTGGGGAGGCCAACTCGTCCTGGGATGAGTTGGCCCAATCTCGCCTTTGTTTATTTTGGGACAGATCGTCTCCGATTTTTTTAAGATCTTTTTTAAAGAAACAATTGCACCAAAAACTCCAGAAAATTGTTGAACTGTTGAACAATTTTTTTTCTAGAAAGTTGTTATAAAGGGGGAAAGAGAGAAGGGGAAAATGGTAATAATTTTTAAAATTTATTTCAGTAATTTCCAAATATTTCCCGGCGCTAATTTATGTAAGTTTAAAATTCATATTTTGTTCTTCTTTGGAAAAAGTGTCAATAAAAATGACCGAGTTAGGATTCTTGTAAAAAGGTATTTAGGTCTATGTGCAAACTTTTGAGAAATTTGATCTTAAAATTTTAAATTGAGTTAGATTTTTTATAAAATAAATATAAAAAATACAAAACTATTTATAGGCAGAATTTATTGATATCTCTGTATAATTTAGGCTTTATGCCTTTTAGACCGTGTTTCCTCATTATAAGTTTCAGATTGTTAGGATAGTGTTAGAGTAGTTGGTTTATATTAATATTAGTTTCTTTTGTTCGCTAGTTAGTTCTGGGACGAGTTGTCCTGAAATAAACGAAAGGCGAGTTTGGGATAACTCGTTCTGGTACTGGTTGTTCCCGAGCCATGAATTTTTATTATTAAATGTTCTAATAAATATATTTTAAATATTGATATGATATATTTTTTAAATATAGAAAATAATAAATATTTATATTATTCAGTAATAATTAAAATCTATAGCAGATATTATATGTGTATAATACCATGATCTATAACTATACCATTATAATTAAAGATTATAATTAATTTAATATAAAATTAAATTAATATCATTTTTTATTTATAATCTTTATAAATTACAATTTTATTAATCTTGTTACTCCATTTCGTGTCATATCAAAGATGTTAAATGCCGATGTCGATTTTGCCAACAATTTTGCAAATAGCCGTTACACATACGACAATGTTTCATTCTTTCACAGTTCAGCTTAAAGTCAATTGATGAGATAATGCTGTGATTTTAATTTGCATATATTTGAAGTTCATTGAATTTAAATTTATAGTAATATTGAATTTAGATTTGTAGTTTGTAAATATTTTTCTCTTTACTGCATATTTGTATAAACTGTAATATTTCTCTTGCTTGTGGTATATGGGTTGATAAATAAATCTTTTGATCGTAATCTATTTTATCTGTTTAATATTACGATCTTTTGCATATACTATAATTAAAGAATCGTGAGGACTCATAAACTAACTCTCTGCTGTTTAGACTGTTGAGTCTAATCAGTAGTAGGATTTTAAAAGTACTATTATCGAGCGACCATCAACCAAGCTCTTTCATTGCTCGTTGTAATGCTATAACAAATGAATTACTTTTCCCGTCTATTTCTGTTCTGATTGAAGGAATCGGGAAGACTCAAACAGCTTAAACTAGCTCTATGCTGTTTGGACTTTTGAGTATCATCAGTAGGGGCTGCTGCATAACTGGATTCTTTCAATCAGAACAGAAATAGACGGGAAAAGTAATTCACTTGTTATAGCATTAAGACCAGCAATAAAGGAGCTTGGTTTTTTGTGTGCTCGATAAGGGTGCTTTTAAATCCTACTTGTTAGGTCTTGGCGAGTAAATTATTCGTGATGAATACTCTCACTAGTGTTAATTCCTAGTACATGAATTGTACTAGAAGGACTCATTAAGCTGTCTAAGAGTGCTGCACTTCAATCCAGTTGTGCAGCAGCTCACTACTGATTAGATTCAAAAGTCTAAACAGCAGAGAGTTAGTGTATGCTGTTTCAGTGTTCCCGATTCCTTCAATCAGAACAGGAATAGACGGGAAAAGTAATTCATTTGTTATATACCGTAATAATAAAAAATAAATATTAAATAAAAATCCTCTGAATTTTTAATAATTTATTAATAATTGGAAAATCCTCTTTTGGGTTTTATATTAGTTATCCAATCCCTGATGACCTATATTTCTTATATGAATTATTCACATTCATTTATATAAATTAGTCAATTCATATAAATTGATTTTTATTTTTAATTTTAATTTTAATTTTAAATGTTAACTTTAAATATAAATATATTACACAAAATCTTATATAATTATTTATTATTTATTGTCTTTTCTAATTATATATAGTATAAAATACGTAGACTGAGTTAGCTGTTATGATCTTGTTACTCCATTTCGTGTCATAACAAAGATGTTAAATGCCGATGTCGATTTAGCCAACAATTTTGCAAATAGCCGTTACACATACGACAATGTTTCATTCTTTCACAGTTCAGCTTAAAGTCAATTGATGAGATGATGCTGTGATTTTAATTTGCATATATTTAAATTAAATCAGCTAACTGAGTCTACGTATTGTTATATAATTATAAAATAAACAAAACATAATAATGCTAAATCAAAATTTAATAATTAAATAATAAAATTAATAATTGTTTTTAGATTTTCTATAATTTTAATCAAGTTAAAAAATAAAAATAAAAGATAAAAAATAAAATTTAAAATAAACGTCATTTTTATGAATTGACTAATAAATAACAGACGTTGTATCAGAATAAGAATTAGAGGTCATCAGGAGGAACTGCTATGCTATCAGGTTTCGGCCCCTAACTCCTCTACCCAACATAGCAGCGGTGCCAATATTGAATTTAGATTTGTAGTTTGTGAATATATTTCGACCAGGACTATCTGCTTTTCTCTATATATAGAGAAAAGCAGATAGGTAAAATAGACAGTCCTAGTTGAATCAAATCTTTAATTTATTTATTGGTCCTCCGAGGATCCCAGGCGGCGGTGCTGTTTCTCTTGTAATATATTATATTGGTCATTTAGTGATCCCGCTGATGTATATTACACCGAAAAGAATTTACTGCATTACATTGACTTCGAAAGCGCAAGCTACGTCATGCAATTAGCATATGGTGAATTCTTTCTGCTTTAATCTATGTATAGTATGTTTTTCATGTGTATACACTGTATTGATGCAACTGATGAGTATTCTCAAAGCCGAAACGGTACGCCGTCTTGCAGTGTAGAAGCATAAAATTCTCTATATATAGAGAAAAGCAGATAGGTAAAATAGACAGTCCTAGTTGAATCAAATCTTTTATTTATTTATTGGTCCTCCGAGGATCACAGGCGGCGGTGCTGTTTCCTTTGTAATATATTATATTGGTCATTTAGTGATCCAGCTGATGTCTATTACACTGAAAAGAATTCACTGCATTGCATTGACTTCGAAAGCGCAAGCTACGTCATGCAATTAGCATATTGTGAATTCTTTCTGCTTTAATCTATATATAGTATGTTTTTCATGTGTATACACTGTTTTGCTGCAACTTATGAGGATTCTCAAAGCCGAAGCGGTACGCCGTCTTGCGGTGTAGAAGCATGAAATTCTCTCTATATATAGAGAAAAGCAGATAGGTATATTAGACAGTCCTGGTTGAATCAAATCTTTAATATATATATATATATATATATATATATATATATATATATATATATATATATATATATATATATATATATATACACGAAATCTTATATAATTATTTATTATTTATCGTCTTTTTTATTTATATTTAGTATAAAATACGTGGACTGAGTTAGCTATTATGATCATTAATAATAAAATGTAAATATTAAATAAAACATTTGATAAATTATTATAGTGAACATTTGATAAATTGTAATTATTAAAAATAATATAAATTAATTAATATAAAAAATATAAATATAAATTAAATATATAATCTACAAATTATTATATAATAAAGTAAATTATTAAAAATTATAAGATATTAAAAATATTTATTAATCCTGATGAGCCCTGTTAATCAACATAAGAAATAAAAATATTGGCATAGAATAGATTTTTAACAAAAATATGATAAATATCCGACGTCATTCCGATGCAAGGTATTTTCTGAAAATTAGATATTCGTTTAATATGGATATCATTTGTAATTTTAACAACACCATTAACGATGCATCACTACTCTTGATGATATATTTTATTATCTAATTAAGACTTTTATCAATTACGTGATGAATTATTAGTCGTAATAAATTTTTATCCATCACGACTCTTCATAGCTAACGACTTTTTAAAAACACAATTCTTCAGCACTTATGACTACAATCTTTTAAAATTACTGAAATGCCATTCTAGTCTTTTGATAGTTTTGGGGGTTTATCTGATAATCTACGAAGCTTATTTGATAATCTAACGGGTTTATTTGATAATCTACTTAGCTTGTCTGATTATCCACGGTTTCACGAAATTAGAAATTGCGTGACACCGTGGAAAACTGTTATATTTTTTATTCATAAAATATTTATAATTTAGTTATTTTTATCGAAAGAAACATTTAATTCAGCGAAATGAATTGTTGATATAATAATTACAGTCTTTATCAAAGCAAATAAATGCTTAGAGCAAATAAATATTTTTAAAATATCATATACCTTGAATTTGTTTTTTGGATCAGTGTAGAATGTGGATGTAGATAAATTTCTAGGATCGATTTGAAGATATCTATCGTCGATTATGTGATTTTCATATCGTGAATTTTCAAAACTTCCGGGGGTATCATCGCTACTACTAATTGTTTCGTTCAAATATTGTGATGCATCCATTGGGTATGCGGCTGTGAACTTATCAGCATCATTAATGTGATTAGATTGTCGGAAATATTGAATGTTGGGAAACACAGTGTTACCGGAATTGTTGTAAGCCATATGTTCAGGTTTAATGTACGCGTTCTTTACTATTATACCTACCGGTATCGTGGTTGGATAATTCGCCATTTCAATTGCGGCAAAATCAATGTCTATTACTTTATCTTCAAACGCGTCAGGTCCCAGTAGATTTGTGTAATAATTACTAGGTGGAATACTAAATGTAACAAAATATCATTTGCAATTAAATTCAAAGTTTGGATTTGTAATTTGTATTCAAATTACAATTGAATACAAAGTGTTAACAATATATATATATATATATATATATATATATATATATATATATATATATATATATATATATATATATATATATATATAATTGAAAATAGTATTATTATATAGTAAATTTAAAATATCAATTTTAATAAATTAATTTTTTTTAAATTTTAATTACTTATAAACCAATTAATAATATTATTACATCATCATTTGGTGACGCTTTATAATTCTGAAATAAATCTGAAAGAATTGACTTTACTTTTTTAGTATTACCCACGAACAGGAAAGTTTAAACCTCATGCTTTTTTACAAATTTCGTCGGAAAGCTTAACCCGGGATGCGCCTACCACAGACTCCTAGCCTCCAATGAGGCGTTTTGACCTTAGTCTACTCATCACTACAGTGTGGTCTTATCAGTGCGCGCCTGTAGCTACACCACTTCGACAGTACTTGATTCTTAGTCAATAATATTATTGTATAAAACAAATATTAAGATAGAAATAATGTTAACACTATGAACAAAACTATTAAAATTACAAATGGCTTTTAATTAGAAATACAATTTGAAATTCATAAATATTAAATAAAATGTAATTAATATATTTAATGTAATTAATAGTTATTAAGTAATTAATTTATTTAATGCAATTAATAGTTATTAAAGTTTAATATTAAACACACTGATTGCTTATAGAGTTTGACTCTTTATAACAATCTCTAATTAAGATATTTGTAAAATTTAATCCTTAATTATGCATTTGCAAACTTAATTGTACTTTGTTATCTGAAAAATTATCAGCAAATAATCGTTTAGAAAAGTATTATACAATATTAAATAAAATCTTTTTTAACTTCTAATTTACCCGTATTGATTGCCTTCCATGCTTTTTCTTTCTTGTCTTTTGTTAAAATCAGTGCTTGAACGTACTGATGGTGGTTGCTGATAACCGCCTGTTATTAATTGGAATGAATATACAAATTGAGAAGTAGTTAAAATCACCTTGAGTTTCATGAGCAGATGCAATATAATTGCCATGTGAATTCCTAGAAAATTTTAAATTGTGCATGTAAATGATGTAACATTAGCGTTTCACTAAGGTAATTTAGAATAAAAATACCATAAATATTTCTAATGAATACCTGTTTAACTTGTCATCATTATTCCATACATCAGATAACTTTGATGAACGTTGTAGTTCGCCTTTAATAAAAAATAAGCATTACAAATGTAATAATGAAGATTTTCTTAACAAAATTATACATGGGTTAAATAATAAATGTCAGTTAAAAAAGAAAAGCAAAAAGCAGAACTACGTGAGAGAGTTCTTCTACTGCAGACTGATTGAGTCCTCCTACATCATGACATCAGGTTCAGTGGGATCTGAGCCCGCCAGCCAATCCAACACGCCACACTTCGACTGAACCACCTAGGGGTCTTTTACCCCCCCCCGGAGAGTCCAATCGAGGCGGACTATGATGGGTAATCGAGAGACGAAGAGCTTGAGAAACCTTAGCCTTTGCTCTAAGGGGTTACAAATGTTGGGTGTGCCGACATAATTAACATCAACGCTCATTGTTTTTCGATTGATAAATCTTGTTGTTGCTATCAAACAACATATTAAAGCAATTCTAAAAAGTCATTGATTTCCTTTTATATTTAATGAAACAAAATTTAATATTATAATGTTTCATAGATAAACTAGCATTCAAACAAAACATAATTTTGAAAATGATATTGCAATATTATCAATTTGATATTAATTTTTATTTTGATAGTTGATTTTTTCATAAATATATCAGTTTTGTAAATACATATTATTAATTTGAATTACTCAAAAGAGAGAATGAAACCACTTCGCGTGAATTACGTTAACAATAATTGAAGCCAGATACGAAAGAACAATGATAACAGTAACAAGTATCGTTTCGTCATCAACTCATCAGTTCCTACTAGATGCAGATGAAGACTGGCAGACGGCAACATGAGTCATGTGTATGAATTACCAGAACGACTTCTGGTAACTTCACATTAAGTGCTACAACACTAAATTTGCAAATGCATATTTAAAAATTAAATTTTACAAATATATTAATTATATTTAATTATTTATAATTAAATATATCTAACCTGAAACTTAAAGTTTATGAACTTAGGAAGTTTATGATAATTTTATTATATTAAGTATATATATCATTATATTGATAATAAAATAATAATTAGGTATGAAATTAAACTTTAATTGTATAAACGTCTAGTTATTTATCCACTGCATCAAGTAGCAAAATCACAACTTTCTAAGTTGGGATAGATCAATTGCAAATTTTGACTCTCAGTTTCCATTTTTAACATGTTACTGTAGGAGTGAACATATAATTTTATGACGGACGTATTCTAGATTTTGCCATACACCAAACTTTGTTTTCAGTGAATTTAATGCTTAGATTTGCCAGTCCTGCTGAATCTTAACTGTTGACATTCGAATATACGACGGAGTAAGAAGATGAAGGTACATCAAATCTAATACTACGGATGACTGGAGAACAATTGAATTGTAATATTGTATTAAAGACCCTTTTTTAATTGCAGCGACGATCTCAAACAAGTAATTAAAAATCTCTTTGACATACACTCATTTTCGCTTTATAGACAATATTTCCAAACGATTTCAATACTTCTAAATTTGCAATAAATCGTTATTCGACTGATTGAGGACAGTTACTCGATTCAAATGTATCCTTTAAAGGATTAGTTTATAGAATACATATAGGAATTCTAAATTATAGCGAATTTACAAATGTTTTAACTCGCGAATACTACGAATTTATTTGTCGAATTATTTAGATCGAATGACGTGATCTTTAATAGCATGGTGTGTTAAAAATAAAACGTTGTAACAACAGGAACAAGATTGCAGCAAAATCCTTTGCTGCATTTGCATGGAAATACAAATACAACAAAGGATTTTTTCTCGACAAGAAAAATAAGAGTAACACAAGATTTTTCTTGTCAACTACTGATTCGGTTGTTGGGTAAGATGCAGTATACGAGTCAAACTACTCCATTAATCGCGATCCTGGGCGACAAGCCATAGTTCTCTTTCTAATAGTCCAAAGTGCTCTTCGACTAGTTTCGAGATTTGATCTATCCACCGGTACTGAGGTTTACCTCGAGGTCTATTTCCAGAGAGTCGGGCCTAGAAAATTCCATTGAGAAAGGCGATCTCTAGACATCCTCAGAACGTGTCTTATCCATCTCAACTGACTTTTTTATGTTGAGAAGCAGTGACTTTAATACGAGTCCATTCCAGATAGCCTAATTCCTGACTTTATTTCTAAGGCTAAGTGACCTGCCACTACGCAAGGAACCTCATTTCGTACGCGTGTATCCGAAATATTATCCTTTCGGTTATAATCTAAAGTTCATGACCATAGGTTAAGATAGGAACGAATATTGCGTGGTATACTGAAAGCTTCGCTCCAAGACTCAACTCCCGCTTCACCACTACAAACCTGTTCAAAGAACGCTTTGCTGCGTTAGCTAAACAGATTCGTTTATCAATCTCCCTGATGTACCTGCCGTCTCTCGAGAACAATATCCCAAGATACTTGAAATCCTCCACATCAGGAAGAATATTTTTTACAATCCTGGTTGACGTTGACACCTGAATCCTGGACGAACACATAGAGACAGTCTTGGAGATACCAACATCCCTGCAGCTTAGCATTCCATCATAAATCGATGTAGTAGGCATTGTAAGTCCTCAGAACAAGAGCGAACAAGACAACGTCATCTGCAAAAAGCAGGGATGGTATCCTGATGGAACCGAACTGAAGACCGACATCCGACAGATCAGCCCGTCTCGTAATTTTGACCATGTAAACAAGAAACAAAAGTGGAGACAAAGGACAACCCTGACGAAGCCCAACGCCTACTGGAAATGATTCAGACTTCCTACTTTGAACACGAACACAACTCATACTTTGTTCACGCAGATAAGCCACAGCTACCTGAAGATAGAGTGGTACTCCATACTCCTTTAGTACCTCCCACAATCTCTCTCGAGGAACTCGACCAAACGCCTTCTCCAAATCTACAAAGTACATGTAGATCGGTAGAGCGAACTACTAAGAGCGTTTGAGGATAGTTGAGAGAGTGAACAGTTGATCCGTAGTTCCACGATAAAATTTATTCAAATAAAATATTTTTATTTTTTATTTATTACTCTAATAAAAATTCATAGATAGCGTTACTTACCGTTGCTTGGAGCTCGAAGTCTTGTAGTAGATGAATGTGGGAAATTAGTTGAATCTGATTTTGGAATCTGGGTCATATAGCTAATAACTTAAAAAGAATAAGTATGCAAATACACTATATGCCTTTTAATTTTAACATTTATTTATTAAAATATTTTTTATTTTGTATTTGTCCCGCTGATAAAAATTCACAGATATTGTTACTTACCGTGGCTTGGAGCTCGAAGTTGTGTAGTAGAAGAATGTGGGAAATTAGTCGAAATTGATGTTGGAACTTGGGGAATATAACCAATATCTTAATATAAATTATGTTGTTTTCATATGCCTTTAAATTAAAAACATTTATATATTGGAGTATTTTTATTTTTAATTGTGTACTACAATAAAAATTAAGAGATATCGTTACTCACCGTGGCTTGGAGCTCGAAGTATTGAAGTCGATGAATATCGAAAATGTGTGGAATCTGATGTCGGAATTTGTGGAATATAGCCGATATCTTAATATTAATTATTATGTTGTTAGATTATTAACCTTTAAATTATAAATAGTTATTCATTGAAGTATTTTTATTTTGAATTGCTTACTATATAATAAAAATTAACAGATATCGTTTCTTACCGAGGCTTGGAGCTCGAAGTCTTGCAGTCGATGACTGTTGGAAATTTGTCGAAATTGACGTTGGAACTTGCGGAATATAACCAGCATCTTAATATAAATTATTATTTTGTTTGATTATATACCTTTAAATTAAAAACATTTATTCATTGAAATATTTTTATTTTTAATTGCTTACTATACTAAAAATTAACAGATAGCGTTAATACCGTGGCTTGGAGCTCGAAGTCTTGTAGTAGATGAATGTGGGAAATTTGTGGAAACTGGTGTTGGAGTTTGTGAAATATAGCCGATATCTTAATAAAAATTATAATGTTGTTAGATTATAAACGTTTAAATTATAAATAGTTATTCGTTAACATATATCTTATTTTGTATTTGTCTCTCTAATAAAAATTAACAGATAGCGTTTATACCGTGGCTTGGAGCTCGAAGTATTGAAGTCGATGAATATCGAAAATGTGTGGAATCTGATGTCGGAATTTGTGAAATATAGCCGATATCTTAATATTAATTATTATGTTGTTAGATTAAAAACCTTTAAATTATAAATAGTTATTCGTTAACATATATCTTATTTTGTATTTGTCTCTCTAATAAAAATTAACAGATAGCGTTTCTTACCTTGGCTTGGAGCTCGAAGTCTTGCAGTCGATGAATGTCGGAAATTTGTGGAATCTGATGTCGGAATTTGTGGAATATTGCCGATATCTTAATATTAATTATTATGTTGTTTGATTATATACCTTTAAATTATAAATAGGTATTCATTAGAGTATTTTTATTTTGAATTGCTTACTATACTAAAAGTTCACAGATATCGTTTCTTACCGTGGCTTGGAGCTCGAAGTCTTGCAGTCGATGAATTTGTTAAATTTGTCGAAATTGACGTTGGAACTTGGGGAATATAACCAGCATCTTAATATAAATTATTTTGTTGTTAGGTTATTGAACTTTAAATTATAAATGGTTATTCATTGAAGTATTTTTATTTTGAATTGCTTACTATACTAAAAGTTCACAGATATCGTTTCTTACCGTGGCTTGGAGCTCGAAGTCTTGCAGTCGATGAATTTGTTAAATTTGTCGAAATTGACGTTGGAACTTGGGGAATATAACCAGCATCTTAATATAAATTATTTTGTTGTTAGGTTATTGAACTTTAAATTATAAATGGTTATTCATTGAAGTATTTTTATTTTGAATTGCTTACTATATAATAAAAATTAACAGATATCGTTTCTTACCGTGGCTTGGAGCTCGAAGTCTTGCAGTCGATGAATTTGTTAAATTTGTCGAAATTGACGTTGGAACTTGGGGAATATAACCAGCATCTTAATATAAATTATTTTGTTGTTAGGTTATTGAACTTTAAATTACAAATAGTTATTCATTGAAGTATTTTTATTTTGAATTGCTTACTATATAATAAAAATTAAGAAATATCGTTTCTTACCTTGGCTTGGAGCTCGAAGTCTTGTAGTCGATGAATGTCGGAAATTCGTGGAATCTGTTTTAAATAATTGTTGTTCATGTTTTTATTTTTAATCGATCACTTATTAAAATTCAGACATAAATTTATTTACCATTGCTAGTAGCTCGATGTCTCGGATTCAATAGAAATGAGAGATTTGTGGAATCTGTTGGTTTAATTGTGGGAATAAAGCCAATTTCTTAATAGAATAAATTCTGTTTTTTTTTATTATTTTAAAAGGACCACGTATATTTTAGATTTTTTTATTTTGAATTTGTCATTCTATTTTAATCCTCAAATTTCATTACTTACCATAACTTGGAGCTCGTTGCCGTGTACTTGATGAATCTGAAAAATTCTTGGAAGCTGATTTCGCCATCTGTGGAACGTTATTAAAATCTTAATCAAATATACGTTTAATGTTTCTCAATTGGTATTTGAATAATATTTTTGAAGTCTTCCTCTTTAGTCACAAATAACCTTACTCACCTTCGCTTGAAGCCTGAAGTTTTGTGAGCGTTGAATATTGTAAAGTTTTGTCATTCGATGTCGGAATTTGTGAAATGTAGGAATTATCTTAATTAAAATTTTTTATGTTTCTATCAGTATAACAGATATTTTGCGTTAAAATTATTGAATTCCTTATTTAGATAGATAATGACTAACTTGATTTAAATTATAGAAAATCTAAAAACAATTATTAATTATATTATTTAATTAATATTTTGAAACATATTATATAAAATGATATTTTGCGTTAAAATTATTGAATTCCTTATTTAGATAGATAATGACTAACTTGATTTAAATTATAGAAAATCTAAAAACAATTTTTAATTTTATTATTTAATTATTAAATTTTGATTTAGCATTATTATGTTTTGTTTATTTTATAATTATATTAAATACGTAGACTCTGTTAGCTGATATTATTTGAAAATAAAAAAGTTACAAATGAAGTAAAAGAGGAATATTTTTAGTTATGCTTTCGTGTGTTGAGATATTTCAAAAGTTGAACAAATTTTTAGTACTTCATTTAATGACGGTTCCGGTTATTGCAAAATTGCGTTTTACACGAATTCGTGGGGAGCAAATATGGGTGTTCTACACATCCATAAAAGAAACCGTGTCATAGAGCGCTGAAATTTAAACAGCATAATGCATATAATATCAGTCGTTGTACTCTAACGGCATATTTTTGCGTTTACTTCTGGTTGCTGAAAATAAATCGATTGTATAATCGATTTTAATTGTATATAATTTAATTTAAAGTAATACGAGGTTCACAAAAATTATCTTTAATTTTATATTTCAACACAATAATATTAAAAAAGATAAATACAAGATAACGTTTGTCTTATTCCTAGAGAAATGTCATTCTTTTAGCAAGACTTGCTGCTACCGGCAGCCTACCATGCTCTTGGCCTTTAGAGCCGTTGCCAGAATGCTAACAGCATTTCCACGTTGGATGGCGATGCTAACGTTTTGGAGGAGGTATGAAGTATCACATGAATCCCCGGTAACGTGCTTCAATCCTTTTCTTATATCCTTAACAAGAGCCAAAGCGGAAGAGCCCAGTGATCCATAAGTCTCTACTCCAAAAAGGCAAAATATGTGGGACATGGTCAAGTCGGTATATTTCAGCCATTTCCGCTCTGCGACATATGAAGAGTCTTCGCCCGCTCCTCTTGGTGCATTCCTAACATTGCTGGCAGCGAAAGTGCCCACTCAGGTGGCGTTCCACATCAAACATTTCCCTTCACGCCAAGGGAAAATGGTGAATCCGTCTGGACGTCGACCGTCCGATCTGCATACATTGGATGGCTCTAGAATGTTTGAGCCGTTGACGGTGTTGAGGACTATGCTTTCACTGAGTTTATTTCCGAGTTTCTGGAGAATCTTCCTCTCGGATTTCTGCATGCTAATACGTGCCGTCCTGACTCGTCAACTGACGCTCCACAATGACATATGCGTGGAGTACATGTAGGAAGGCCTAGTCTTAGGGAAATGCTCAATATCACAACCTCGTCATCGAGCAAAGTTCCTAGGGCACCAATTGGGACTATGTTTAGCCAAGCATCAGACTCACTTGTGGATACCTCCATAATTCGCATGCGAGATGCCTCGCCTTCCGAGCCTTCAATTAAAGATTCATGAGCTTGTTTAACGAGGGGAATGTCCCAATCGGATTGTTTATGGCTATTAGTCATGCATCACTGAGACCTTGTCTTAACCAACCAAGTTGAGTAGCCAGCGTCAAATGTGGGCAATGTGAGGAGTTATTCAAAAGAATATTGACGCAGTTCTTCGTTGCTACTAATTAAACATATTATATAAAATGATATTTTGCGTTAAAATTATTGAATTCCTTATTTAGATAGATAATGACTAACTTGATTTAAATTATAGAAAATCTAAAAGCAATTATTAATTTTATTATTTAATTATTAAATTTTGATTCAGCATTATTATGTTTTGTTTATTTTATAATTATATAACAATACGTAGACTCAGTTAGCTGATTTGATTTTTTGTTTTTCCATGTTGTGAAAAACATGGAAGTCGTTTGTGCTTAGGTCAGTGGGAATATCTGTTATTTTGATTGACGCTTGAATAGGTTTAAAAGTAAGTAAACCAAACTTGGAGAGATTATTATTGAAGTACTTTAAATACTCAGAAGCAATGTCTGCGGAGGTAAACGGTACTCTTATATCGGCTTCATAGCTAACGTAGACTCAGTTAGCTGATTTGATAATTACTTTTGCACTGTGTCACAAATAACCTTACTCACCTTCGCTTGAAGCCTGAAGTTTTGTGAGCGTTGAATATTGTAAAGTTTTGTCATTCGATGTCGGAATTTGTGAAATGTAGGAATTATCTTAATTAAAAATTTTTATGTTTCTATCAGTATAACAGATATTTTGCGTTAAAATTATTGAATTCCTTATTTAGATAGATAATGACTAACTTGATTTAAATTATAGAAAATCTAAAAACAATTATTAATTATATTATTTAATTAATATTTTGAAACATATTATATAAAATGATATTTTGCGTTAAAATTATTGAATTCCTTATTAAGATAGATAATGACTAACAATAATTACTTTTGCGCTGTGTCAAAAATATTTTGGTCGTTGAACATAAAAAATTATTCAACGCGTTTAAACAATTTAATTTGCAATCATGGTGATGAGATATATTTAATGATTCAATTGATAATAAAGATTGAAAATTCTAATTAGTTTTAATTATTTTATAAATTTATTTAAAAATTTGCTGAAAATATTTTTTAATTATTGTCAAAAATTACTTGATAATCTTTTACTACTTAAATTATATTATATTTAAGTTATATGATTAACAAATTGTGTTCTAAATGTTGCTCTGTTACAATGCCCCATCATCTTACCAATCCCTTTAATATCTTAAAAATGTTTTATTTGATCAAATAAAAAATATATATTAATATATAAATATCTTTTGACTATAATTTTTTGCCTATAATTATATAATATCTTATTCTTTTTCTTTTGCCGTTTATCCCGTATGGAAGCGGAGTCGGCTCTCAATGAACGCGTCCTTCATATCGCACGGTTGTGGGCCAGATTCAGGTGCAATCAAGCAGCTTGCAAATCCTTGTTTACTGTGTCGAGCCATCGCTGTTTTGGTCTACCTTTTAGGCGTTTACCATCTACCTGTATGTTCAGGCCTGCTTTCACAATTGATTCTTCACTTGTACGCAGAGTGTGACCGAACCACCGAAGACGGGTTTCGCTCATTTTGTCATTGATTGGCACAATACGGTACCGTTGTCGAATTTCGCCGTTTCGCAGATGATCGAGGCAAGTGACTCCACTTGTTTATCTCAGCATCTTAGTCTCTATGACAGCGATGCGATTTTTGGTGTTCTTTGTAATTGACTAGAACTCGGGCACCATACAAAGCAGCAGGACAAATCACTTTCCGATATATTTCGGATTTAATACTATCCTTCATACATCGATCACATATAACCCTGTCTTCGCACGCCACTTAGTCCAATGAGCACTGATCCTTGCATTCACCTCAGCCCTAAGGTCACCGTCAGCCTAGAGTATCATTCCGACATTGAAGCTTTCGGTCCGAATCAGGTTCATTCCATTAAGACTAATTGTGCCAGTTTCATTCGGATCAGTTGTCAGATACTCAGTCTTTTGGTTGTTCAAATGTAGACCATTTTGTGCTAATCGGTTACTGCAAAACTGGACTTGATTTTCGAGATCCGTCTTGTCATTTGTTGTCAATAAAACCTTATCGGCGTATAATATGGTGTATGGTGTATATTTGTAAATGCCAAGTGTCAGATAAATGCTACAGAGTCTCTCATGAACTGTACTGTCCAGATCATTACTACAGCTAAAATTTGTATCCCACTAGTTATTAAATCCATTGCGAGAATGAACAGAATTGGGGAAAGGGCGCTTCTTTGATGAACTCCGACGGAAACTCGAAACGGCCTAGAAAATCCGGCCGGGCTTCGTACTCTACTCTTCGAGTCGCGATTGAAGAGCTGGATACAGCGAATTAGTCTTTCTGAGACATAATGCAAACGCAAGGCTTGCCAAATAAGTTTATGGGGAACACTGTCGAATACCTTTTCCAAATCGAGAAATGCCACATGAAGGGGTTTGCCTTTTTCTCGATGCTTTTCGAGCAGGAGTTGCGTTACGTGCATGACGTCAGTGGTTTCGTATTCTTTAACGAAACCGACATGATTAATGCTACTTTTCGTGACACTACGTATCCGTATATCAAGTATACGCTCGAAGATCTTTACGGTGTGAGGAAGTAGTCTGATCGGGCGATAATTGCAACAATCGGCTAGGCTATCCTTCCTTTTCCAGATCGGTATTGTTATACTATTATTCCAGTCGTTCGGCATATTTTCCTCTTCGATGACTTGATTGAAGAAATTTGTAATTCAGCGAACAGGATTCCAACACCTAGCCTTCCATATATCTGATGAAATGTCATCTGGACCTGATGTTTTCCCTGCCTCCATCTGTTTTATCGCTTCTTCAACTTCTTATGTAAGGATTGGGTGTACGGGACCGAGTATTGCTAGATCTTGTGGAATCGGTGGATGCGGGAACTCTTCAGTAGAAATTTCCTCCAAATATTCACGCCACCTTTCCTAATTATATAATATGTGATCATATAATAATTAATATATAATAATTTAGTATATATTAATTATAATATTATTAAATTATATTTTCAATAAAACATTTTCAATTAAAAAATATGTTTACCACCTATTTAATAATGAGTTTTGACTGAAAATTTTTAAAACTTTTAAAACTTACAATTTTCAAACACTTTTTACACCTTTTCCATTTGGACCTCACCAAATGGAAAAGGTGATATTCACTTTGCAAGTTTATTTTATTTTGATTTATTTAATAAAATTATTTATTCTTATTAAACTATTTAATAATTAGTACATAATTAGATACTGTTCTGCCCATTGGAATACCATTTTGTAATCAAGTTTGTATGTTTTATGAAAAACAGACAAATATTCCACATATTGGAATCTAATGAGAGACATGATCAGGTGAGGAAGGTATTGAAACATGATTGGAAGATGATATATTAGGATGATAAATACGCGGTGAGGGCCGTCTGAACGACATTAGGAGTGATTGAAGCTGGCTGAGAAAATAGTAGAAAAATAGATGGGCACATAGAGGACAATGACGTCAAATCTTCAGGCCGAATCAGGTGTTACTGTCGGGTCAAGTTGAGGTAATTGAATTCGTATACATTGATGTTGGTTAGATAGCAGGTCATTTGACGAATCAGCCACAAATGAATTATCACCTTAATCGAAACAGCGACCACTTGGAAATCCGGAAAGTAATTCAAAGGCACAAAATCCACAAATAAACTCCCTGTTTGTTTTATGAAAACAGACAAATATTCCACATATTGGATACTGTTTGTGCTCTAATTTTATACTCAAAAAGTTAGAACAATTGTCATTACGTATTGTCTTTCATATAATAAATGGCAGCAGCTATCAATACTTTCGATTCGACTCAGAGCTCGAGTCAGAGTTTGGGTTGTTTGGCTTATGAATATATTTTTATCAGGCTAGTGAGATATAATTTTAAACTTTGCATTTAAAATTAGACTGTACGATTAGACTGTAATAAACGTTCAATTAGATTGAACGTTTATTCGATATTGTTGTTTCTCCAATTTTAATACAAAATTAACAAAAGGTATACAAAACTTAAAAACAAAGTATTTCAGCATCAGAGATTTGAGTCCTGCGAGCATAAAATACTAGATGAAGCAGGAACATTATGGCACAAAAACTGCCTCAAATGCAATATTTGTAAATGCCAATTGTCAGGTAAATGCTACAGAGTCTCCGATGAACTGTACTGTCCACATCATTACTACAGGTAAAATTTGTAATTTAAATATTTATACATTAAATTACTCTCAACTGCCATAAAGTGGAGTAAATATCGTTGAAATTGATAATATTTTTTTAAAAGTACGTTTTAAATATTAATTTAATTGCATAATCAACTTTGATAATGTTCGAATTGTCCCAATTTATTGTGAGACAGATCAATTCAAATTAATTAAATTTGATTGACAAGTTAATTTAAAATATAATTTGATTTACAAGTTGAAATTTTATTAAGATACAATATACATTTATTCCAATATTTAAACTTTAAATATATATTTTTTTTGTTTTTAGTTTGAAACTAAAACGTATATTTAATTCTATTTAATTATTTAAATTAAATTGTTGAATACAATTTAAAATTAATGATATATACAATTAAATGTGATTTTTATAGTTTTAAATTGTTTTAATAATCAGATTATTCTTATTAATCAACTTATTATTAATAACTTATTATAAATAACTTTATTGATCAGTCTCTTATTGTTGTAGTCTGTTGTCTATTTATTAAATTAAAATATACTGGTGAGGATTTTAAACAATACCTGTGAGGATAATGTCCTGCCACAGTCAGAGGGAATTTCAGCTCACAGATGCAATCAAGTTAAATTAAAAACATTATTTGCAAATGGCAGCATGAAAACAATGATCCGGCTGACGGATCACACACATAGGGTAGGTTTCTAATAGATCATTAGGATACGATTCCCTACCAAAAGTACTATACAGATATATATATCTACACTACCGGAGAAGCCAGCCTAGGGGGTATGGCGTTGAATCATGATACAGACGTCCCTGAGTTCAAATCCGATCAGCATAATTGTACTGAATGAGCAGATAATAAGAGTCGAAACATGAAATGTAGGTATGGTCAGCTTCTGATTAGACCCACTCAGGCTGGTTAGTAGCGTCCTGCATTATCTAGAAAGGGAACAATATCTGTAAGGATAATGCCATGTCACAACCACAAAGAATTTCAGCTCAAATATGCAAAGCAACAATTTATCGGCAAGTAAAAACAAATAATATACGAGATTTTACCTGTCAACCACTGGTTCGGGTGCCGGGTCTTGGAAGCAGGAAACGAATAACTACTTCAGACATCGCGATTCTGGGCGACAGACCAGAGTTCTCTTTTAAATATCCCAAGGTGGTCTTCGGCCAGTTTCGACATTTGATCTCTACACCGATACCGAGGTCGACTTCGATGTCTCATTCCAGAGAGTCCGGCCTGGAAAATCCTCCGAGGAAGGTGATCCCTAGACATCCACAGAACGTGTCCTAGCCACCTCAGCTGACTTTTTTCGATGTGAAAAAGCAGATATTTTACTCCAACGTTATCTCTAAGGTTAAGACCAACCACACTGCGAAGGAACCTCATTTCGTTTGCCTGTATTCGAGATATGGTATTTTCCGCCATAACCCAAAGTTCATGACCATAGGTTAAGATATGAACGAAGATTGCGTGGTAAACCGAAAGCTTCACCCGAAGACTCAACTCCCGCTTCACCACGACAGATTTGTACAAAGAACACATTGCTGCATTAGCTGCACAAATCCGCTTTTTAATCTCCTTGATGTTTTTGCGGTTCCTCGAGAACAATACCTGAAGATACTTGAAATCCTCCACATCAGGAAGAACCCTGTTCCCAATCCGGATTGACATTGCCACCTGATCCGATACGAACACATAGAGGCAGTCTTGGAGGTACTAACCAACATCCCTGCTGCTTGGCATTCCATCGTGAATCGTTCTAGTAGGCATTGTAAGTCCAAGGGGCAAGAAGATAACAAAACAACGTCATATGCAAAAAGCAGATATGGTATCCTGATGGAACCAAACTGAAGGCCGACATCCGTCAGAGCAGCCAGTCTCGAAATTTTGTCCATGTAATCAAGGAACAAAAGTGGAGACAAAGGGCAACCCTGACGAAGCCAAACAGATGCAATCAAGTTTAATTAAATAAAAATATACTGATCAAATCCAGCAATATGGATCCGGGACAGCAACGTAGTCAATTTCAACCTTTATATATTCTTAAAAACAATTAAATGTGCGTTCCATGAAGTCTTAATAATCAACTTTATTAAATCAACTTATTTTTAACTTACCTTGATTTGAAAATATTTTTTTTATCGATTCATCATCCGATGTATTGCCTTGACAATTAATAAAAATCTTATAGGAAATTCAAATTACTCTTCAATTACCCGACGATGTCGATTTTGAACTGTCTCTAATAGCTATACGTTCATAATTTTTATTATCAATTATTTTTGATTCATTATCATTGCTCATTCCGCCACTATATTCTGATGTTAAAGTTTCTACATCAACGCTCACTTCACTCTTTTCCGACAGTCTACTTAGAATTCGTGATCTTAGAGCATTCATACGGTTTTGAGAACTAGCTACCGGATATTCTAGGTCGTTCATCATATTGCCTGTAGTACCTCTTCACGCAATTTTCATTGCAAACATTTCATCGTAGTTTTTACAGCATATATATGACTAATTATTTTGTTATCATAACATTGTTATTGTTGAAAAGCAACCTTTATTTTTAAAGTACGGTATTGTTAACTCAGTATATCCCTCAAAGCAATGTTATCTATTTGAAGAACAAACAAATACTGAAAAAATTAAAATTCACACGTTTATTTTAACTAGAAAATACTATTTTATTTGCATTTCGCATAGAACCAAATAGGTTTTAAATTTTGGGCGATACTCTTGACACAAATTGTTTCGTTATTTGATAAACAATTTTACGGATTGATAATTACAGTATTACCGTAAATTTGAAGAAAAAAATCAATTTGTACAAATCGATATCTGAAGAAAAAACATTCAAAGAAATATTTTAGAAGAGAAAATTCAAATTAAATATTTAAAAATATAAATACAAAAACATTATATAAATAGAATGTAATTGTAAAACTTTTATGTGATAAAGTAAACGAACAAATATGTACCCATAATAAATAATTACGTAAAAATTAAGAATTAAGAAAAATGTTATCAAAATTATATAAATATCCATCAAAATAACATAAGTGATATATAATAACGATTTTATAATAACGACTATAATTCAATTCAAGATCCTTTATTTATCAAAAAATCCAAATAGCGGATATCTTCGCTATTTGTAACACTTTCATTGTACAAATTGATAACAATATAGAGAAAATAAATAGCCAAAATAAATAGTAGTTTCATATTTGGAATGCGAACTACTTTGAAGACCCGAAATTTATTTTCCACACGAATTTATGTAATCAAGAACCCGGTAGAGAAATCTATTTTTTAGATGTTATGTCCTACAACAAGCTGTTGCCCACTTACGATTTGATCGTAGAGCAGCTGATTATAAATGATTATTGGTGTGACATAAATAAGACTGTTCAGTAAGCGTTTGAAGAATGTTCGAGTTTGCCTCTTTCTTGAACATATTGACTAGAATTGCATCAAATGTAGGCAACTCGCATCCACATATTCAATGAGCTTTACTGTGAATTTTCACAAGCATACTATGCTCTCTTTGGTACAATGTGCAAAAAGTTGGATAACCGTATGTAAGGATCGAGAGTATGCATGAATTGTAAAATAGAACTAATTGATCCCGGCAAGCTCCTAATCGTTTTAATTCACGAAGAAAATACATACGAGTTGCGCTTGTTTTCTTGACGTTACGAATATGCTTTCTCCAAGTACTATTTCAGTATTAATTCTACAAAAGAATTTTTAGAACACACAGAAGGAATAAATTTCCAAAACATAAATACGTACGATTTTAGTACGCTTTATACAAATCTAGATTTAGCAGATATCAAAGAAGCGTTAGAGAAATTAATTAATCTTATATTATTAATTAATCTTATATTTTGAAAAATATATATACATATATATGCTGTAATAAATTAACAAAAATTAAACCGTCATGTAAATATAAATATATGGATAAAATTGAATTAATAGAATC
This sequence comes from Pomphorhynchus laevis, assembly GCA_012934845.2. Taxonomy (NCBI): domain Eukaryota; kingdom Metazoa; phylum Acanthocephala; class Palaeacanthocephala; order Echinorhynchida; family Pomphorhynchidae; genus Pomphorhynchus; species Pomphorhynchus laevis. The sequence goes on along the minus strand of WNNJ02000865.1, from coordinate 24,707 downwards.
CTTAAATATTTTGATAAATCAAAATTATCTTAAAAGTAGGGACATCTATATTTAGACAAGTAAAAGGTGTTCCAATGGGAGGTAATAGTAGCCTAATTATAGCTGATTTACTTTTAAGCTTTATAGAATATGAATTTGTTCATAACTGTTTAAAAAATAAATCTAAACTATATAAATATATTAAATATGTTTCGATATATTTATGATATACGTGTATTAAACTCTAATAATTTATATTCAATAAGCGAACAAATTTATCCAGGTAGCCTCATTCTTAATAAAGCCAATATTAATGATAAAGAAGGTGTATATCTAGATATAAGCATTAAATTAACATCAATTAAAACTACTTTTAATTTACATTGCAAAGATGATTTATTTAAATTTACAATAAACATATTTTTACTTGAGCATTCTTGCATACCATATAATATTAAATATAATACATTAAATAACTAAATTTTAAGAATTACCATAATATGTAATGATATTAGCTTCCTTGTTAAAATAATTTAATCGATCCACATTTTAAACTAGGTTCCTACAAAAATAAAATTAAACAGAAAATAGTAAAATTTATAAATCAACTTAATATTATTGAAAATAAATTTAAACTATTAAGCGAAAATTTTTTAAGGATAATAAAAAATATACTTTGTATTATAATTAAAAATTAATTAAGTTTGTACTTATAAACAGATAATTTCGTATCTAACAAAAATTAAACTATCAAATAATCAAATAATCAAATATGGATAAAATTGAATCAAATAGTCAAATATGGATTAAATTGAATCAAATAATCAAATATGGATAAAATTGAATCAAATAATCAAATATGGATAAAATTGAATTAATAAAAGCCTTAAATATTGATAAATCAAACTTATTTAAAAGTAAGGACATCGATATTTAGACAAATATAAGTTTTTCCAATGGGAGGTAATAGTAGCTCAATTATAGCTGACTTGTTTTTAAGCTTTATAGAAAATGAATTTGTTCATAACTGTGTATAAACTAAATCTAAACTATAGATATATGAAATATATGTTTTGATACATTGATGATATATATGTATTTAATTCTAATCATTTTTATTCAATTAGTGAACAAATTTATCAAGGTAGCTTCATTCTTAATAAAATTAATATTAATGATAAAGAAGGTGTATATCTAGATATGAACATTAAATTAACATTAACTAAAACTACTATTAATTTATATCGTAAAGACGACATATTCAAATTTACAAAAAACATATTTTATCATAGGCATTCATGCATACCATATAATATAAAATATAATACATTAAATAATGAAATATTACGAATTGCAACAATATGTAATGATATTGGCTTTCTTTAAAATCATTTAAATAATTTAATAGATGCATTAATTAAACTAGGTTACTATAAAAATGCAATTAAACAGAAAATACTTAAATATATAAATCAACACAATATCATAAGAATAAATAAACTCTTAAGCGGTTATTTTTTATGGATAATAATTTGTTTTAGGATAATTTATTTTATCAGAGGAAATACATCCTTAGCACGTATTTGACCCGCTGCTATGTGTTTATTGACCCGCTGCTATGTCATTTGCATGCATTTTTCCACGCTGCTATTGTGTTTATGTTGTGTATTGGCCGAAACTGATAACATCGCAGTTCTTCCAGATGACCACACTAATTTTAATTATGATACATCGTCTGTTATTTGTTAGTCAATTCATAGAAATTGCACTTTATTTAAAAAGCGACTTTTATTAAAACTAAGATAAATTTTTTTATTTTGTTATACAAAATTGTTACCTAAATAGATACCTATATAGGTACACCTAAATATATACATATATAGGTACACAGAGTTTACTGATCTGATCTTTTAAAAGGGTGTAAGGTAGCGTTTGCAATAAATATGATAATGTTAGCGAATTATAGTCAAATATTGATAATTTTACACAAAGGTATATAATTCGATTTTGTTTTAATACTCTAACATGTTATAATCAATTTTAACCACTAATTTGAAAGTGCAGGTTCTAAAAAATTGCGAGCTTTCATTGAGTAGTCCGAGGACAATTTGATGCTTTACTAAATGCATCAAATCATAATAAAAATACAGCTTCAACATATAATTCTTATAGTATGAATTAGAATGTATTTTTAACAATATCATCTTCTTAAATAAAACTATAATTGCCCAATGATACGTTTAATCTATTCTTAAATTGTTCGAGGCGTTTAAACATCTAGAGGAAAGATGAAATGAGAAATTATTGTTCACTTAAAGAAATTTATAATTATTTTAATGTCGAGGTGTAAAGACCGAAACAAGATAGCATATCAATTGTTTTTTAAAGCATTTAAATTAAATAATCTTTAAATTCAAGCTTAAATCCTGGTTTATACAAGTCGTGCAATTTTTGACTATTTTTCTTAAATCAATTTAAAAAATATAACATTTTTAATAGAAAAAAATAAACTAGTAAAAAGTCAATAATTAAATAATTGACAATATATTAATAAAAGAAAATATCCACTACTAAACATATAATTTGGATTGATTTACAATGAATCATATGTCTCGCGCTTTTAATCAAAATATTACTTTAGGAAACACACATATGGATTTCTTATAAAGTCGATTATCAGACAAAATTATAATCTGATAATAATAGTAAAATTATAATAAAAATATTTTTATAATTTATTAAAATTAATAATAATTATAATTAATTTATAAAATTATAGTATGATAATAACTTAACAGACTAAATTATATGGTTTAATTTGATTTAACATAGAATCTACTCAAAAACAATTATCAAAATCGCTAATATTAAAAAAATGTAAATTATTAAATTAAATTTCTTGTGAAATACCTAGACAATTTACACATCTTCGTAAAATTAGGTCGATTTACCAATAGTTATCGGTTTTAAATTCGGTAGAAATAAATATTCCTACCTATGAAATAGTACTATTCATATCCTTAAATCATATTTAAATAGTATATGTTGTTAATAAATACTAAACCCACAAATGTGGGTTTAGTAAAGAAAAATGTTTCAATTTTTTTTCAAATAATTAAAACATTTTTTTGTAATTCTGTTGATGATAGCAGGAGCTATCAAAATATAGAATTTTTATCAAATAAAGGATATTTTCTTCTTCGTTCCTGTAATAATGTAAATTATTATTTCTTAATTTATAAATGTTAATGAATAACTAATACACACTTTCGTTTAAAAGTAATTAATATTATTTAGATATATTTAGATATATGTTATATATTTAAATATATATAATATTGATTTATTATATCTTATATAATATATCTTATATATTATATATTAATTTATATTATATATTATATATACTGATATACTATATATATTAAGTAATATATATTATTAAGATGATAATAATATACTATTAACGATGTATTTTACCTTACGATGTAAGGTGATACTATTAACGATGTATTTCAGAGGAAATGCATGTTGCCCATACATATTATTCTCATTTAATATATAAATTCTAAAATCATAGAATTTTGTCCAATATGAAATAACATGATATTGTTCTTTCATTATATTTGACTTAAAACTTGTTTCAACTTAATTATTTTATTATTTTCAGTACGTTTAAGTATTTAATCTACCTTAATTCATTTTTAGATTAATTTATCTAATTCGTTGGTTATATAATTTTTCATTTTGATAATTAACTTTACCTTAAGTCAGATTAAATATGTAATTTTGTATATCGCTCAAGCAATAAATTAGTTTTGTTTTTGTAATCAATTTTAAAATCATTGATTTACTATTTTACATATTTACTATTTTAACCATAAATTTAATATTCTAAGTCGCAAATTCCACATGATTATCATGAATAACATATTTTGGCTTAGATGGAGATTTTACTTATTTATATAAGTTATTTAATCATATTCATAATATTATGATCCGCTCATCAGCAGTTTCGTTATCAGTTCTTTCTTAAGACGTATTTGATACTAAATACGCAATTTATTAACTAATTTATAACGGACAATGAGTATTACTATATTACTTATGTATAACTATTTATCACAAAAATTATTAATTTAATTATTATTGATTAATTATTAAATATTTTTAATTATTAATTTAATTTTAATTAATTTATTTATTACTTTATATCGTGAATTACTTTACATCGCGAAAAATTTTTTTTAAATTTAGAATTCGAAATTTCTGTCTTAAATATCTTTTTTGATATTTGGTACATAATGTACCGAATTGTGAAATATCATCTTTGTAGCCAATATTATTGCTGTCATTTATCCATTTACCAATGGATCCATTTTCTTTGCCGTTTACAGTTTTATTATTCATTACGTTTCATAAATTAAAAAGAAGATAAAAAATTAGTTATATTCCAAAAAATATAATATTACAACAGATTTTAATTTTTTAAAAATATAAATTCATTAAATCTTGTATGATTTTATAAATGAAATATGGATTAATCAAACTGTTATATGACTTCCACATAAGAATTCTTGATAAACCTCTAATTAATAAAAGTATATTTATTTTGTGAAAATATAATTTATTTTGAAATTATCGAAATTATCGTTGACTATAACATATTAATAATATTAAAAATTTATTTATATAATTTTTAATTGATAATAACTTAGTATCCTTTTATAGATATATTATATATATTATATATATTATATCCTTTAATATCCTTTACTTGTAATAATACGTGTTTTGTCATTTACCCAACAAATTTTAAAATTTACCCAACAAATTTTAACTATAAACTAACAAATTATTTTAAGTTTAAATTTGATTATTTAATTACTTAAATAATCAATTAATTTGGTATGTCAATAATAAAATTAAAGCTGGGAAAATGATTTCATGAATTTGATTAAATATTAATTTTGATAATGAATTTTATTACGACATATTTTATCAAGTTTTCGTTATCTGTTAAATATTTGTGTAATTTAGGCCTCCTATTTAAACAAATTCATTCATATTGAAAATAAATCAACTAGTTTGACGATATTTCAATGTTTGTCTTTAGCATATATATAGGATCTAACTACCCATATACATACATAAGCTCTATTTTGTTGTTACTATTAAACTTTACTTGAATCTTGTTGCCAAGTGAAGACTCTTTAACTTTTATTTTCAATTCAGCCTTAAAAGTTTTAGAAATAGATTTTTGATAGACATTTTGTATGCAAACAAATATATCTTGAGAGGTCTTGAAGTAATTTTCAAAAGTTAAGTACTTCAACAAAATTTAAGCTTTCAGCATCTATTGTTAATTATTTTCAAAATTCTTAGACCGGTTCTAAAATTGCACTTAATATAATTTCTATCAAAATTACTTGAACGAGGAAAGCATTCAGAACTTTCTGGATGGAATTATATTGATTTGTTTGCTGCAAAAATATAACAAATATAATTTGCTTTCATATTTAAACTATATATTTACACTACAATGACAAGACATAAATAAATGTGTTACATCCGTTGCTGGGCACTGAGGTTCTTTAAAAGCCAGATTTATAATATTGAATAATTTTAATGCAATAAACAGAAATACGAAAAATAAATAAACAAAAATTTACTATTGAATTACATAACTTTTCAAGAATAATGAAATTACTGCTCAGACATTTTAAGTTGTTTTTGTAAGTTATTAAGCTTTATTATTTTTTAACATTGAAAGTATGGAAACATCAGTATATGATGTTTATATAGTCCTTTAAAACATCTATGGCGCATTGAGAAAACTTGAGAAGTTATAACTAATATAATTAATCTTAATTTGTAAGTGATTAGAATTAATTAAATTAATTAAATAAATAAATTTATTTATTAAATTAATAAAAATAACATTTGTTATTAAATTTGATAAATAAATGAATGAATATATATTGTATATATAAATATATGATAAATGTATATATACATTTTATTTATATACATTTTTAATGGTAAATGTGCAAATTATTTAAATATAAATATATAATAAATGTATATATAAACAACGGTCCAGGATTTCTTAAGAAATTCGGCATTTATATAAAATGGTGTTGCTTGATAGACTGGACTTCGATTCACGACTTTCAGTCACCATGTCACTTCTAGACGATCACTTTAGCACCAAAATGAGGAGTACCCGGCAACACTCATCAGTAAAATGAAGTACTCACTGGTCGTTTCGGTGGCCTGTGTGACATTGTGAATGAAGGCGGTCACAAAAAATTTCACCGAAACGACCAGTGAGTACTGAATAACTGTCGTCTAGAAGTGACATGAAGCCTGCAGTTCGGTGATCGAACCGTATTTCAATCGGCAACTACTTTGAATACAGTACAAATTAAATTCGGAATCCATATTTATGATGTATTTACTATATCAATAATATAATAACCTGAAAAATATACAATCTATTAATATATGTATGTATATTAATATGGTTCAATATATAATATGTAATATAGTATTAAATATATAGTTCTATATATAATATGTAATATAATATGTAATATTGTATATATAATATTTAATATATAATATGGTGTTCCATTCCCAGTCTATTAAGTTTTTATAATATCACAAATATTATAAATAACGTTATAATTAAAAATCTTATTAATAATAAGATTAATAATCTTATTAATTAATTTGACTAATAATATTATTAATCTTTATGCAATTTATCTTTAATCTTTGTCATTTAAACTTATGTCATAATAAAACAAAAGTTTTTAATATGGAGGTAACAAATTTATAAAAAAATTTGAATGTAACTGTATTTATCATAAGAGAAAAATTGGTTATTGTAAAGTTAAAAAGTTATTTTACAAAAGTTGTATTAAATTTTTTGGACAATTGACTGATTTATTTCTGATGATGATTGCAATTGCATATAAACCTTTCATGTTTCTTCTTGTTGATTTACTAGAATAAATCTTATACATTTCAACATTTACTGAGATATAAATATATGAAATTAAAATGTATGTAAAATGTTTGAAATAACGATATTTTATAATTATTTAAATATTAAATACAAATTATTAATAGTTATTAAATTATCTCTTATAATTAAAAATCCAAGATGACAAAAACGATAAAATTATATCTGATCAAATGATAAGTAAGAATTATTGAAAATACCTATTTATTTCTTCTTATAGTTTGATAAATTTGCAGGAACGAAAAAATTAGTTTAATTCTAAAATTATAATATCTCGATAATCGGGAAAATTACAAAAAGAAAAATAAAAGTAAAAATAAATTTAATAAAAGTATTAATTTAAAAACACAAATTATAAAAACACTCATACATCAAGTTTGCCGTTTATATAAATTTAATTTATGAATAAATTATTTGTAATTTTTATGGATAATAGCAGAACCTATCGAAATATTGCAATTTTTGGAATAAAACTAATTTTGTGATTCCTTAAATTTACAAAAGTTTGGTAAAAAAATTTAATAATTAATGATTAAAATTACATTTTAAATTTTAATTGAAAAATAAATAAATTTAATAATATTGATAATATTATAGTTCATAAATCAAATCAGCAAACTGAGTCTACGCATTTAATATAATTAAAGCGTTGCGGTTTTCGATCATTAAATTAAATTCGAATTGAACATTTCAAATTTCAACTTGTTTTGATTCCACATATTAAATCATCTTAAATAATGCAATATTTAAATTCCGATTTCTATTAAATAAATTCATCTTTTTTACTTAGGTGATATGTAACCGCTAAACGTTTGTATTTTTTGGATTTGTGTATATCCTGGATTTAAGTTACTCACTGAATACAATAAGTAGAATGGTATTATTGAAAAAAATTGGCCATCATCTTCTTACAAGCACAAGAGATACTTTATGAGCAGTCTGACTGCAGTAAAAGTCATCTAATGACACTTGATGTTGTATCATACAGATAGTGATGTAATATTCGTGGATATCACAGGGAAATCACCATTCGAAAGGATACTTGGATTCAAGACTCGAAACTGATGTGTCACATAATTGTGCTGTTTATTTATATTTTTGTATTAAAAACTCACGGTTGTCGAGTTTTGTGCCAAAGAACTTGAAATTTCATCACACACCACTGTGGACTGGAATAATTTCCTGCGAGAAGTGTGCGCTTAACGACTCTTGGAAACTCATACTGCGATTGCCGGAACTGGACTGCATATTAAGATCGATGAGACACTCATTTCCCGTCCTGAGAATAATAAATGGCGAATCTCCCACAGCAATGTAGGTTTGGCGGAATTTACAGGGAAGCGAAGGATATATGTATACAGTAGCCAATAGGTCGAAAGAAACATTGGAGAATGCAATGCGTACTTCGATAGCATCTCGATTCATCATAATCCCTGACATGTGGTCATCGTACAGCGGAATTGAAAAAATTCAAGGCATGAAATATACTCGCTGAACTATTAACCACATTCAAAATTTCGTGGATAGGTGATCATACACAGGCAATCGAGTCACTTTGACACACTTTTAAAATTGGCAACAAACTTGAATGTACACTCAATGTGCCATGGTTAAAAGTTATCACTTTAAGTTTAACTGATGTATGAAATTTCAGGGCTAAACCTGCTTGAAAACAAATCACTTGACGTCTCTTAAATTAGTAAAATAATTTGTCTAAAATTAAAATTTTATTGTGAATTAAGAGGTTGAGTAAAAGTGTAAACTTTTAAGAAAAAAGTTTAAATAAAAGGAGATTTTTCTTTTTAAGCAGTGGTGGGACTGATTTTTAGAAGTAGGATTTGCATAAAAGATCCATAAAAAGTGATTTATTCAAATATAACATCAATTCATTGAAGATTAAACTATTAAATTTAGAAAAATATGCTACATAAAGATTAAAGATATAAAATTATATTTATAATTTAAATTAAAATAATATTTAAATTATTTCTACACAATTGTTTCTAATAAAATCAAAGAAGTGTTTGACTAATTTATCATTAAGCTACTAGCTATATCTCTATTCTAAGTAAATTTTAATTTAACAAGCCACATAGTGTCGTACTAGGCCAACAATTTCTTTACAGATATCACAGCTCGAAACAAATCTGTAGCATGTTCCAGTTACAAAATAAGCTATATTTTGGCACGAAAAGGCAAACCATTTGCTGATGGTGCATTGATAAAAGATTGTATGATAAAATCTGTCAAAGTGTTGTGCCCTGAAGTTCGACCGATTATATTATATAATTTAAATTATATTTATAATTAAAATTAAAATAATATTTAAATTATTTCTACATAATTGTTTCTAACAAAATCAAAGAACTTAATGATTGACTAATTTATCAGTAATAATAAATAAATTTAAAGAAGTGTTTGACTAATTTATCAATTAGCTACTAGCTATATCTCTAATCTAAGTAAATTTTAATTTAACAAACCACATAGTGTCGTACTAGGCCAACAATTTCTTTACAGATCTCACAGCTCGAAACAAATCTGTAGCATGTGAAGTTAATAAATAAGCTATATTTTGGATTGGATTCTAATTGGATTTTTCGTTTCTAAAGTCTAACAAAAAAACATTCCACTTTAAATCCTACTAATTTAGTTAATAGAAAATAATATTATAATATTTGTTAAATAATATACTAATTGTTAAATAATTTATATCTAATTTAAAATAGTTTAGTCGTCTATTAATAACGATAGCGATAAAAATATTAAAGATATAAAATTTAAATATTTATAATATTTAATTTATAATATTTAAATATATAAAAAATATTATTTTCACGATAAAATTTTATTTAATCTTCTATATAATAAATGCTGTTAAACAAAATATGAAATTTTCAATTTCAAATTTCTTTTTTTTTCAATATTGAAAAAGAATGAAATTTTCAATACTGAAAAGAAAAAAATATTAAATTTAGAAAAATACGCTTCGATATATTCCCATACATAAAGATTGAAGATATAAAATTATATTTATTTATAATTTAATAATAATTTATAAATAATTTATAATTATTTATAATTTTATTAGAAGGATGCTTTGTGTAAAAGATTCAATAATTATTATATTTAATAAAAAATATTTCTACAAATATTTCCACGATATTCAAAGTTCCCATGTAGCAACCACTTCCCATGTAGCAGTAGTATGTCGAGGAGATAATTTGTTTTTGCGCAATTAAAGGTGGGGACGGTGGTTTGTGAATCTGATATTCGTTTCAGGCTCTGCGGAGTGCTGCATTAATTCAACAACCAGTTTTGTCGTTAAAGTAATTAAGTAACATATCATTGGCGCTACCTAAAATACGATCCAGGAGGTCACGATTCTTGTGAATCTCACCCGGCCAATTATAGATATTAGCTAAGCTGATACGTTTACCGTTCTTCCAGAATGTTATTACTAAACAAGACAGGGCAGGACAAGAATAGTTCAGTAGGAGGGATGATCTTAAGTGGCTTTTAACTAAGGTAAGAAGACTTGAGATGAAGAGGAGTAAGGAAGGATTATATAAGGAGTATAGTGGGTGGTTATGGGCTTTGAGATAAATCGAGTAATGTTCTGGATGACAAATAGATCTAGTCTTCTCAAGGACTAGAACATCTGCATCTCGACCAGATAGAAGGCTAAGGGGAGAAGCATTTCTCGAGTTCCACTGAATGATTTTCGGTGAAAACGGTTCGGGGCTACTTACTATTGCATTGGTGTCATTAAGAATGGTAGCTAAACCTTTTGTTTGAATCCAGCGTAGGTAAGGTTGTCCTCCCTACCCCAGCTCCAACAGAGAAGCCACTAAACCTTTCCTCCTACTAGCATTGTCATCATTTCCCTTTTTCTGTAGATGCCATTTTTTCCTTCTTGAAAAAAATGGAGCTGTACTTCCGGAGGAAGATGATTTCTTGTTTGAGAAAATTGTGGAAATCGGCACAGTGGAGAAAGGGGATTTTTGTTCATGCTTCTTTAGGAAAAGAAGCATGAACAAAATTAATAGAGTTAAATCAATCGTAATTTTTTCCGTTTTAGTCTTCTATATGTTATGGCCTCAGATACAGTGAGATTTTTTTACTTTTTCTATTCAGATAACAATATAACATTTTATATAATAATACTGCAAGGCTTTCTTAATTGCTTACAACCGTTTCTATGATAGCTAATGCTTTTGTTCATATAACTACCACCTTAAGGTGCCGCTATTGTGCTATGCTTCTTTCGGTCATTGTTCAAGCAGTGACCGCTCTGTCGCGTCTGCTACAGTTTGACCCAAATGTCAAGCCCAAAATATTTGCGTTGCTAACCCTCTTTGGACAAAAATTAAATAACAGTGGATTATAATGAGGTCGTTTAAAAAAGCAAAATGAATGATTTTTCATTTCATAACATTTATAATAAGATTATTGCGCGAGTACCATTCTTTAAGATTACTTAATTCCTGTTCAATTAGAATGTTTGAGAGTATTACGCTATTACTGCATGTTAGAATATTGGATCGTCAGCATACGCAAATAACACTTTGAGGTGGATCATTTGACTTGTCAATGCGAAACTGAAATTGTCTCTAGAGATATAAATTGAAATCGAATAGCCAAATAAGAGTTCAGAAAGCTACTACGCCAATCAGAGAATCCTTCACTTTTGCATTTTCGGTGTTGAAGAGAATCCTTCACTTTTGCCATGTTGACATGGCAAAAGCTTTTGCCATGTCAACATGTAAAGGATTTACTACAGGGAAGAGGCGAGTAAAACTGTATTGACAATAGAACATTGGTTGTCGATGCTCCAGAGCGAAATACAAATTGACTTTTTTCGAAATAGTTAGTCTACGAAAACATCTTTCTAGAATTTTAGCGATTACTGAAAGTACAGATGTTAGGTGATGTGCCAATTTACATATTAATTGACCTTTTTTAAAAACTAATACTACATTACAAGTTTCTAGGCACATTAGAACGTTAACTAATCGTAGGCTCTCAGAGAATAGTTGGTTCCGACAACACATCCACCAGACACAGGCGCATTCAATCAGGCATGCTTGGGACATATTTTCGGTACTCAAAACTAATATCTGATAAAGAAACTATGATTTCAAATAAATCTTTATGTATAACTTTATTCTTATTCGAAATTTTATCAAATACTGCAATTTCCTTGTTAATTTAATGTACATTTGTATCAAATTGTTTAAACGAACATTGTGATATACCTTTTTTAACTTCTGATTATATTCTTAAGCTGAGCAGTTTCCTTGCATATGAATTTCTCGAAATATTTCTCATATGAAATTTTATCAATTACAGTAAGTTCGCTAGCAAGTTTACTATTTTACTTTCTTGATTTCTTTTGGAAATCAAGCGGATTAATCAATTTAGGATTAAAGTTATAGATTGAAACGGGTTCGAAAGAGCTCAAAATGCAACTAGGTGAATTATCTGTAGTTAATGAACTATTAGTATCCAACTTCTAAAAAGCTAAACACTTTATTTTTAGAATTTAACATTAAATGATCTCGTGTGTCATTTATAACCCATTTAGATGTACATTTGGGCTTAGATTGATCAACATGAATTGTTAGAATAGAGGAATTATATAATGTATATAATGAAACAATACGTTTTAACACGTTACACATACAATTCACATCACTCTGATGTTTATCTATATATGCGTTTTTTCTCATTATAAAATGAACGACTTGTTCTAACCAGGCTGATGTGGCAATAGAGTCAAAATTCAAAGGATTATGGCAAAATAAACTATAAATATATATTTTTGAAAATATCAATTTTCTGCTTTCTTTTATAAATAAAATCTTTATGGAACGAAGAATAATACAACAAAATCATGGTATGCTATCATCGTCAGTTTCCTGACGATGATAGCAGTAGCTATTGAGATATCGGACATTAACGTTTTGTTGTATTAAATAAAAATACTATTCTCGTTCCATAAAGATATATTTTATTTATAATTATATAATTGTGTGTACAAAATTTTATTAAACGCATTATCTGAAGTTATGAGTGCAACATCATGCTTACCACTAGGATGGCGATAACGATGCCATCCCGGCAACTACAACGACGAGAGCTAAATAATATTTTCTAGATAACTGCAATGACGAGAGCTAAATTATATTTTGTTGATGACTATCTACAAAATAGTTCTGTTATGATTTCTAAATTATATGTTTCTGCCTTACATTCAATGTATGATATCTAATTGCGAATATCTTTTGCGTTAGTGAAAAATATTTGAGGATACTGAGACTTTCAATTTCTCTGCTTCCAAAGCTGACGTAGATAGAGATACTGCCATTGTAGTATTTGTATAAATGTTTTAGGGAACGTGTTTTATCGGATTTAGACAAACTACATTTGACTTCAAATATTTTGTTATTTAACAAAATGTTAGAAAACATTTTGTTACCGTAAGATAGAAATAAAATTATGCATTACAAATGGAATACCTTTGTTAAATGACAAAAATATAATTACAATCTATAAATTAATTTTAATCAAAAAAAAACAATTGCATATCATTGTATGTATCATATAACATAGCATTTCATCCTGATGACCTCTAATCCTTATTTAATTAAATTTTATCAAACAAAATACGTAATTAGCATGTATTTGGCTCGCTGTTATGTTGGGTTGAGGAAAAAGGATATATACCTGATAACATAGCATTTCCTCCTGATTACCTCTTATTTTTATTCTTATACATCGTATGTTATTTATTATTCAATTTATTAAAATTAACTTTTCTTAAATTTCAATCATAAATTTTGACTTGAAATAAATATAACTAATAAAATATATAAAATCTTATATAAAATTATAAAATTACGTATTATTATTTATTATTTAATTTTTCAAATAATTTAATAGACGTAGACTCAGTTACCTGATCAGTACTGTCTTATATAATATTATGTAATATAATTTATTGATATATAATAAATAATATTAAAAATAATATAATAAATAATAAATAAATAGTATAATATAAAAATAATATAATATAACATAATATAAAAATATTATATTTTTAATATAAAGTGTAATTTTTCTTCAGTATACCATTAAGATAATATTACATTTAATTATATTACATAACATTATTAATACTATGAATGTTTAATTTGTTTCCATAAATATCATGTTGGCAAATGTGGCAAATGATGGATTAAAAAAGAAATCGTTAGATCGCCTGACGATTAGCGACAAACGAAATGAGAGCGTGAGAAATATTGCATTAATTGTAATAAGCTCAAAGTAATTGCGCAATTTGATATTTTTTTATTTCAATGATGATGGATGTAAATTTAAATTTTTACTGATATCTTTAAATATGAATTTTTACTTATAAAGCTTTAAGCGCGATTCTGATTCGCTGAAAGTTCTTGCACGTTAACTAATGTATCGCTGAACTGATGAAAATTAACATTAAAGATACACTGGGAAGATAATTATTATTTTTTATGTTGCCGATATGTGGCACTCTCAGTAATTCGACAGTAATAAATAGACCAATCAAATTATCTTAATTCATAGCTAGCATTTATAAGCAAATGTGTTAAGTAGTTTGCGACGCATGCATGGAAACGGAGGTAAAATTATTATTATGAATGTTGCCTATAATTTGTAGTTAATTATATAATTTGATATAAGAAAAGTTTAAAATTTTAAACTAATATATTATATATTAGCATAATATATTTACCGGTATCAAATATTTTAATATCGGAACTTTATCTTATCATTTACACTAGACATCTTATCAAATCATGCATGAATAATAGCTGTATCGCATTATTTAAATTTAAATTATAAAAATTAAATTTAATAAATTAATAATTTAATTCTCTTAAAATAGTAAAATTTAATTATTTAAAATTTATTTCTATTATTTAAAAATGATAATTATAATGTCAAATTATATAATACATTTAATACAATAAGGAAATAAATAATATTTGCTAATTTATAAATATTATAAATATTTGTCTACATAGCTTACCGACATTTTATTTTTATATTTTGTTGACCTAAATATTTTGCTATATAAACAGTTGAAGCTTAAAACTTTCAGTTCTAAAATATTATTAGACTTTTTTAATCAATATCTTTTGTTCACAAAGACATTAGCTTTGTGTTGTTGAGTTTAAATTGCAATAAAACATTTTTTTTATTCTGCGCCTTTTGCGCAGAATAAAAAATTTTAATAAAAAAATTTTATTAAAAAAAATTTTTCAGAATAAAAAATATTTCAATATTTTTGAAATATTGAAATATTTAATTATTCCAATTTTCTTAAAACGTATAGATTTCATGAGATTCATACTTTGAATCAATAATTGACAAACGATCACCTACTGATTAATCAATTCAAAATGTATTTCAGATTGACTTTTAATAATCATTTAATCCAATTTCAATTCAACTTTGAAAACACGAATTTTTAATTTTTTAAGTTTTTTTTTGACCAAGTGCTGCTAATGTATAGAATTAAAAAACAATCAACAACTCAAAATGTATTTCACATTAACTTTTCACAAACTTGAACTTCAAAAACACGAACTTTTGAATTTTTAACAGTTTCTTTCACTTAATGACAAAAGAATCGCATTTATCACTAAAAATATAATGAGATATATCATAATACATTTTTTATTATTATATTAGGTCTAATTTCGTATTAAATAAGTTTTTATAATATTTTTGAAATTTTATTAACACATTGCAGACGAAAAACAAATTGAAACAGCCTTTAAGGCTTTGAAATTATAGTTGTAATGGTTAAAATAAAAAATATGGTTTAGTATTTATCTTTTTTATTAAATATTCCATTTATAGATTTTCTGTTTACTTCAAGGATGTTTGTAACTAGCAGTTATAAGTAGCAGTCACTTTTCTAAAAATAAAGAGCGTTTAAAATGTAATTTGGAAATATCATTTTCATAAATATGTCTTATCAATTGTCTTATCATTTGATAAAATGATAAGACAATTGATGAGAGATAAGATCATAAATTCTGATTGTCAAAATATTCAAAAGACATTTTTAGTCATAAATTGAATATGCTGGTTAAGGTATTTTTTACAACAGGAGAGGTTTCCATTTGAAAGGATTTTCGAATTTTTAAGTTTTCAGTTATATGAATGCCGATTTTATAATTTGATTTATTGTTATTAAAATATATGTATATCATAACGTATTATGCATATAATCTCTCTGAGTACACAAATGATTATAAACAGGAAACCATAAAATCAGTGAATGGAATTTAAAAATTATCCGAAACTAAAAGAAAGGATACTGACATTACATTTACGGGTAATTAGGTGAATCGACAATTAATTTAATACGGGCATCATTGCTAATCTCTTAGATGAATGGATTAGTGATCTGTCTAGGAAGCTATAAGGCTGTAGATGAAAGTTAAAATGAGTCCAAGTTATTTTTATGCTGAAATTATTTAAATTCTGATTTATAAATCTACTTGAAAACAAATTTTTTAGTTATAATTACATGTTTTATTTATCAGCGATTATAATCGATTGAACAAAATCGTTATAAAATCACATTGCCAGCAAATTTTGTATATTTTCGCTGAAATCTCAAAATATCGAAACTTCTAATACTTATGAGCTCTCATATTTATTTTGAGTCAATGACCTCTAATACTAATGATCGCTAATCCTTATTCTTATACATCGTCTGTTATTTATTAGACAATTCATAAAAATTGATTTTTTATTTTAAATTTCAATTTTAAATTTCAATTATTTTAATTATTATTTAAAACTCAATTTTAATTAAAATTGAGTTTTATTATAAATTTATTTTAACTTGGTATAATTATATATATTATAAAATCAATCACCTCAATTTTTATCAGATAAATGGATATCTCTATTTTATTCGATAAAATAGATACGATTGACTGTCGAATGCAATTTTCTTAAATTAAAATATGGCCACACCCAATAAAACGTGATTAGGTTTAATAATCACTTTGAAAAATATTTACAAATTTACAGTTAAATCACCACTTAAATCATGTACAGTATTAAAAAATCACATTGCCAGCAAATTTTGTATATTTTCGCTTAAATCTCAAAATATTGAGACTTCTAATACTAATGAGCTCTCATATTTATTTTATTAAAAAGCAATTCATTCTACCAACATTAGAAGAAATGCACAGCTATAAATGTTCAATTAAATATAAATGACATTTAGACTTTGTTTCAAAATTTCACAATTTGTAGATCTCAATTTTTCAATAATTCTTAAAATTAATATTACAAAATAATAATGAGCTCTTATATTTATTTTGAGTCAAGGACCTCTAATACTAATGACCTCTAAACCTAATAATATATATTAGAGGTAATATATTATTACCTCTAATAATAATATACATTGTCTGTTATTTATTAGTCAATCCATAAAAATTAATTTTTTATTTTAAATTTCAATTTTAAATTTTAATTGATATTAATAAAAATAAGTAATTATTTATTAAATAATAATATTTTTTTAATCTTAATCAACAAAATAATATAAAATAAAAAAGTTAAATTTAAATTACAATAAAAGTTAAACATCTACAAGTGCGAAAATATTTTTAATCTTTCACATCACTAGTCAGTTTGATAAGCAACACAAAAATACTTAGATATGTTTCGCTGTAAACAAATGACGACCGTATATGACATAAGTATTATTAAAAATATATTATAATTTATAATTCATTATTAAATGATACTTCATTTTTAAATAAAATTTATTAAGAATTGTAGCCCATAAATGCATTAAAAGAAGTAGTTACAGCAATATAAACAGAAAAATCATATTATATAAATTTGAATTTGAAATATTGAAATTTGAATTTGAATATGATAATATAGCAGTATTTTTTAAGGACCTCTAATCTTTATTCTTATAAATCGTCTGTTATTTATTAGTCAATTCATAAAAATTGACGTTTATTTTATATTTCAATTTATTATTTTAACTTGATATAAATATAAATTGTATAAAATCTTATATAATTATTCATTATTTATCCTTATTTTTATTCATATATCGTATAAAATACGTAAACTCAATTATCTGATCTGATTTGTTCTACTGACAAATTATTATTGAATGTTTTCTCGGTAATATAACCTCTACCAGAAATACTGAAACTATGTATTCTTTGAAATCTGATATAAAATTACTTATTATTATTTATTATTAAATTTTTGTAGCTTTTTTATTAATGAAAATCCTTTTTTCTATGTTGTGTTGAGAAATAGGGGGCTGAAACATATTACATAGCAGTTCCTCCTGATGACCTCTAATCCTTTTTATATAAATTATATACAATCTGATGTAACGATTATTAATTATTAATTATTTAATCGTTTGTTATTTAAATTTTATTCAGATTTATTTTTAATGAAAAAATATTTGTCAATTATTAATTGCCATTTGTTTGCAGAAAAACATTTATAATTATTCAATTGTTTATTTTTAAATTATGTAAATTTTATTTAATTACTTTTTATTTATAAATAATATAAGCTTCTAAAATATGAAAATAAAAATTTGAAGTTTAATGTACACCCTCATTCATTCGAGGTTCAAAATTTACGACAAAGCACACTCGACAATTTTTCCTCTCGTAGTTTCGTCAATGTTGTGAATTTTTAGGTCATTAATTTTGCTGAAATACATTTAAAAAATATTATTTGATGTAAAATATTAAAATATATTAGGTATTAATATTATAAATATTAGAATAATGTATAATATATTTAATGTAAATTTAAAATATTACTGATAAATAATTTTAATTAATGCCAGTTAATTTAAAATAAAAAATGGTAAACATAAAAGATACGATATAACTGTATTTATAAAAATATATATCTTATATATTTTAATATATTTAATATTAGTATTTATATAAATAATATAAAATATTATATAACAATTATTAATTTTATAATTATGCAATTATTTATTTTTTAATTATTTAAATTTTATTTCATTACTTTTTATAAATCTTCATATGGCCAATCATCCCCGAGAAAGTATATACAAATTCTATTTTAACCATTTGGTCGGCTGTCCGAGCAGCCTTCTTTAAAGTATCTGAAATTACAATATTATATAAGTACAGGTAGTAAACAATTTATACAAATAACAAAGCAGTGCAAATATCTCCGGAACCCGGGATCGTTAGGCCGAGGTTGAAGTAGTTATAAACACCTTCATGAGTTTCTTTGTCGTACATTTGCTGACATTTTGATAGAGAAATTTGAGGTTGCTGTTCGATTTATTTCCGTCTACAGTATCATTGTTATGTATATCGACTCAGGTACTAATCTGCGATTGAGCATCTGTTCTCTTAGTACCGATGCCGCTTTCTCAAACGTAATTATAAAATTGGTACAGATGACGTAAAGAAATAGAGCAGATGACGTGTAATGTCGTTTTAAACCATACTTATGTTAGTAGATTCCCTTGGAAAGATCTTGTTTGTTCTGACCAGTCTATGTTCTATTGCAATTTGCCTTATTCCAATTGGACTTATTCGAATTGAAGAAGTCCAAGAAAAGAGTCATTACTGTATTTATATAAAATATATAAATTATATATTTTAATATATTCAGTATTAGTATTTATATAAATAATATAAAATCTTCCATAAAATTTTTAAATTATTTATTATTTAATTATTTCTTATTTAATTATATTATTTTTATTTATCAATTAGCTGATCTGATACTCTGGCATTACATTATAGGATTATTATATAATATGGCAATGATCTGATTACAATGATCTGATCTGATTACAATGATCTGGCAGTGATTTGACATTATAATGATCTAATTTGCTTAGCAAATTTAAGAAGTAGTTTTAATTCATGATTGAAGAGAACATAAGTTTTCTATTATTTTTCTAGTAAATTATTTTCTCAAACATTCGATAGTGTAAATTTGATTGTGGCGTGTATCCATCGAAAAGAAAAAAATAATAGCAATGATCAAACTAAGAATGAACTGTAACTAAGCATCATTGCAATTACTATACCATTTATTACTTAAATATTTAAAATATTTATAAAAAGTAAAAAAGGTAAAGATCATTTGAAATATGAAAAATATTCAATATGACAAATTCGATATTTATAGATTAATTAATATTAATTAATATCAATAATTAATATCTATAATTAATATTTACAGAATTCAGTTAAAATTTATTACTAATTTACAAAAACTTTGGAATTTTCTTTTTTGTTAATATTTTAAATTGAAAAATTTATATTTTGTAGTTATTATATATCTTATTTATATTTTGTGTAAACTATAAATTTTATCTACGAAAGCATATTTATCTTTATGCTTGATATTATTTAACTAATTTATAATTTATCTAAAGTTAAACAACTAAATTTTATTATTTATTAAATTATTTAATAATTTAATGTATCTTAATTTACTTGCGCTCTATCACATTATGTAATTTAACATTATAATTTTAAATTTACAAAAAAAAATAAATTATTTCTTTATGATTGGATAAGAGAAAATAATGACTCTACATTTAAATTTGTTCATGTAATTTTTTCTAGTTTTCCTTAAATTTTCTCTTAAAAACAAAGTATTTCAGCATCAGAGATGTGAGTCCTGCGAGCATAAAATACTAGATGAATTTATTTATTGGGTTGCAGGAACACCATGGCACAAAAACTGTCTCAAATGCAATATTTGTAAATGCCAATTGTCAGAAAAATGCTACAGAGTCTCAGATGAACTGTACTGTCCAGATCATTACCACAGGTAAAATTTGTAATTTAAATATTTATACATTAAATTACTCTCAACTGCCATAAAGTGGAGTAAATATCGTTGAAATTGATAATATTTTTTTAAAAGTACGTTTTAAATATTAATTTAATTGCATAATCAACTTTGATAATGTTCGAATTGTCCCAATTTATTGTGAGACAGATAAATACAAATTATTGGAATTCGATCAACAAGTTAACTTAAAATATAATTTAATTTACAAGTTGCAATTTTATTAAGATGCAATATACATTTATTCCAAGTAAAAAATTGCCTTTGCTTTTAGTTTTCCATATTTTTTATTTTCATCTTAATTCAAAGTATGTATAAGTTAAAAATATTTACTAATAAACTCAATATTTTAGCTTTAAATATATTATTTTTTTTAGTTTTCAAACTAAAACGTATATTTAATTCTATTTAATTATTTAAATTAAATTGTTGAATACAATTTAAAATTAATGATATATACAATTAGATGTGATTTTTATGGTTTTAAATTGTTTTAATAATCAGATTATTCCTTTTAATCAACTTATTATTAATAATTTATTATAAATAACTTTATTAATCAGTCTTTTATTGTTGTAGTATATTGTCTATTTATTAAATTTAAATATACTTGTGAGGATTTTAAACAATACCTGTGAGGATAATGTCCTGCCACAACCAGAGGGAATTTCAGCTCACAGGTGCAATCAAGTTAAATTAAAAACATTCTTTGCAAATGTTATATATCATTCATTTTAAATTGTATTCCACAATTTAATTTAAATAATTAAATATAATTAAATATTCGTTTTAGTTTGAAAACTAAAAACAAAAATAATTTTTTTTTAAAGTTAAAATATTGAGTTTATTAGTAAATATTTTTAACTTTTGCATACTTTGAATTAAGATGAAAATAAAAAATATTGAAAACTAAAGGCAACGGCAATTTTTTAAGTTTTCATTGTGTCTTAATAAAAATTTATTTTAATTTGTAAATCAAATTATATTTTAAATTAACTTATCGATCAAATTACAACATTTTGGATTTATCGATTTATCATCCGATGTCTAGACAATTAATAAATTAGGAATTAATATGAAATTTAAATTACTCTAGGATTAATGACGATGTTGATTTTGAACTGTCTCTAATTAATAATTTATTAAATAATAACAATTTATTGCAAGGCAGATCAATCGAAAATAAATGATTGACACATTTAATATTTTGTTAATTTTATTTTTTAATTTGGTAATCAATGAACTTTTTAATTCGATAATTTCATCATTTTCATTCAATACTTTAATGTTTATCTTGATCTGATTAATAAAACGATTGTAGTCGAAAAGTTCTAAAAAAGTAGTTCTGAACGAGTGATAAAAATTCTCGTTTTTAGTATATTTTTTATTTTTTTCATTTTGAGTTGTTCTACAAATGTATTTTAAATATTTCAAAATATATTTTACTAATAACGACTAATAACTTGACTAATAACTTAGGCACCAATAACTCTATCTATTGATTTGCCATAGTATTTCAGCACTCTTTAAATATCAAAAAATGTCGATTAGTGTTGATGGCCTCACCAACAAATGACACATGCTAGAATTGTTTTAAATACTCCTTCAATATATTTTAGCATTTGTATCTATATATTTTAAAACAATATATCTCAAATATAATTGTTGAATAATTATTCAATTATTGTGGTATATTACATTAAATGTTATCTAATTTATCAAAGTATTAAAATAACTATTCTGTACTGAGATTATCATGAACAATACTAAAATGCGCAATTAAAAAATAAATGACATGCGATATTATGTATACTAAAGAACTTTTATTGGAAGCTTTTGGGTTATTTGTAAGTAAATTTAAATTCCGGTATCAATTTGACTATTTTTTGTTTAAATTGTAGAGTAGCAATCAAGTGTAACTTTCAGATTATGTCATCTTTTAAGCTATTTATGAAAAATAGTATCTTAATTTTAAAATGTATGCTTTTTGACAATATAATCAAGCACAAGTTTCATATTTGATTTGTTGCGGATGACCAAATTGAATGATCAAAGGGCATATACGTCAAGAAGCACAGACTGTTTTCATATTAAATCAATCAATACGTTGTCTTATCAATTATTTATTGCTCAACGAACAACGACGGAAAGAGAATGCTTATTAGATATCTTGTATATTCTACACCCACGGCACTTTGAATGCAAAATCAATGCAGTAAAATAAAAGCAATAAAAACGTATCGTTGAAACTGTTAATCAATGAAAATATAAAGTTAAGATTGTTCACACGTTGCCACTAAACGATCGCTACTGTGATCTTGAGATCATCAAATTAAAGATATTCAAGATCGGCGGCAACTACTGTCAAAGAAGATTATACATAGTATGATAGACACTCAAAGTAACATATCAAAAGCTTAAAGGATTCGAACGCATGCACAAAATGAAATTTTTTTACATTTTCTAAATTAATCTTAAACTGTATCACTAAACACAAAATTAAAATATTATTTTATATAACATTTAAAATGTTTAAATTTCATAAATTTTAATAATTGAAAAAATTTAAAACTTCTATGCCTATTTTTGTAGCAAAAATACAAATTCATTAAAAGTGTATTCAGACATCTGTTTTACGACCATAATGTTTAGCACGTAGACTTTGCTATCACCCCAAATTTGGTACATGGTATTTACCATTAATACAAATTGGATTGTTCAATTGTTCAAGAACGTTTAATACAAATTCGATTTAACACATTGAATTTGTACTTTAAAATTTTACTGCTGAAAAAATAAAATAGGTAAAGGGTTATGTTTTACATAAAATATATGTAAAAGGTTATTTTTTAATTGCACAATTATACGTCATCTATGCTTGACATTGTGATTTGAATTGTAAAAACTGTCCGAATTTTGCATATTATGTTTGGGTAATAATAATCTAGTTGTATAGCTACATAAAGAGATCATTTAAAAATGATTTTTTTCTCAATTAAGATATTTTGGAATAAATTGTGCTTTATGCACTGAGAGCATAAAGCCTGGCTCCATGGTTCAGTTCTTTAATGGATCGCCAGTTCATCACAGCTGTTTTAAATGCTATTACTGCAGTAGAGTTTTGGTAAAAGGTGAACAATACTTTGTGAACTGTAATCGTATATTTTGTAAATCAGAATGGGATTCGTTGCAGAGCAGTATATTATCAAAGACAGGTAAGCTAATTGTATCACATTTTATAGCTATCTAAAAGTCTTATATAAGACGAAATACTCTCGCTTCGATGAACAATACAATTATTTAGTGAAATAATGGACATATATAATTATTTTGAATAAAAACAATTTATAATTATCTTTAAAATATAATTATCTATTAGACAACATGTCTGGGTTCTAAACCTGGGTTCACGCCAATTCAGAAGGAGTCATTAGCATTAAACTCCATTTATAATCATACAAAATATCAGGTGTTCTTTGAAAATAGCATAAATAATTTGTAATTTTGCTGGCAATTTGTAATATTACAAATGCGTTCACAGTTTTCATCAATCCAAAATACACCAATTCAATTTATCTGCTATCCTTTTTTAAATAATAAAAAAAATCATACCTGATTAATTTCCCATAAAAATTTACCAATAATGAATATATTGATGTTTATCCTCCATCTTAATCTCAAGCTTAAGAGCTTATAATAACCGTGCAAGACTAGCAGTTATTAATGATAACCTTATTTTGTTTACATACAGGTATAATTAAAATATTATATA
>WNNJ02000864.1:0-68233 GCA_012934845.2 Pomphorhynchus laevis | reverse complement strand
TTATTTAATTATTTGAAATTTTAAGAATTGCAACAATATGTTGCAATTATTTAATTATTTCAAAATTATTTAATTTAATAGATGCATATTTTAAACTAGGTTACTATAAAAATACCATCAAACAGAAAATAGTAAAATATATAAATCAAACAATAATATAAAGAATAAATTAATGACTTGTTTTTAGGCTTTATAGAATATGAATTTGTTCATAACTGTGTGGAAACTAAATCGAAAAATATATAAATATATAATATATAAATATTATATATTTATATATTATAATATTTATATATAATATAAATATTATATACAAAATATATAATGTTTATATATAAATATATTTATATAAAATATATACAGAATATATACAAGTATATAATTTGAAATAAAATTACTTTTATTTAAAATTTCAATTTTTTATTTAAATAATAAAAAAATCTTAAATAACAATTATTTGTTATTTAATTATTTGAAATTTTAAGAATTGCAACAATATGTAATAACGTCATTAGCATGTACTTTAACCCGCTGCTATGTTGGGTCGAGGAATAGGGGCCGAAACCTGATAGCATATCAGTTCCTTATCATATTTCGATTATCATATAATTGATTTTTTTTCTCTTTTTTATTTTTATTTATTAGTGGTCTGTAGGTGCTACGTCCACATTAGCTACATAAAATAAGTTTTATGTTATTCTATTCCTCCTGATGACCTCTAATTCTTATTCTGATACAACGTCTGTTATTTATTAGTCAATTCATAAAAATGACTTTTATTTTAAATTTCAATTTTTTTATTTTAACTTGATATAAATTATAGAAAATCTAAAAACAATTATTTAATTTTATTATTTAATTATTAAATTTTGATTTAGCATTATTATGTTTTGTTTATTTTATAATTAAATTAAATCCTGTGACTCAGTTAGCTGATTTGAAATATATATGATTTTATACAATTTATATTTATATCAAGTCAAAATTTAAAATTGAAATTAAAAATAAATTCAATTTTTATGAGTTGACTAATAAATAACAGACGATGTATAAGAATAAGGATTAGAGGTCAATAGGAGGAACTACTATGCTATAAGGTGTCGGGACTGACATGTTATCAGTATAAAAAATCTATAATTTTGAAATTTAGGTTTAACTTATAATTTTGTACCTTTTCACTGTCCAATTCAATCAAACGAAAACTAATCAATTTGTGTTCATCTAAGCACAAATAGTTGGAAAATTAAAACGTTAAAGATTTTAAAACCTGAAAGATCGCCAGTAGCCGCGGTGACTCCAAAGAAATAATTTGTCGGTAAATTGACGCCTTCGGTTGAAAAACATTTTGCATAATTTGAATCGCTCATTCGTTTCCATAACTTGAATGGGAACAAAAAAGGCATAGATGTTAATATTTAATACAAAATAAAGAACGATAATGAATAAATAAAGGTTTTCTTAATAGACGATAAATACTAAACATTTTAATAACAGATCAAACACACACAGTACTAAAATCCGAATGGTTTTAACATGTATAAATTTATGTATTTGACTACGTAGTTACAATTGATTTAAAGCGTCTGAAACATACATCAAACATAACACAGATAATTTAAAAAACTTAATAAAAGCTTTTTTAAACCAGAACAATTTACTTACTCAAATATCAAACACTTAAAAATATAATATAATAAAAATGAATCAATTTAATACTACAGTAAAAGGGCATAAATTGACAGAAACCAAGATAAGAAAAACATAAAACAATATTTCGTTGATCATAATTATATAAGCAAAATACAAGGCACACGATAATGATGATAGCTAAGTCAAAACCAGAAATTAAACATCTAAAGGAAAATCAAAGAAATGAAGAAAATAACTTAAAGCTTAAATATTAAGGTGGCACAATATCATAGTCAGGAAAATTGTTTAAAATATGCTAAGGAAGCAGTTGATACATTAACACCATTATTTCTATTGATGTAATATCTTCACTTTATTAAAAGCAGCTCGCACACTGATTAAAATGATTTGTGATTTTACGAGCATACCTTCCTTTCATGACTTCAACACTATTGTTGACTTGTTGCTATTCAACATTTCATGTCAAAATACTACGCTGACATACCTGTGCGTTTTTCACTGATGCTACTTGTAATGTAGTGGCTCCTGACAACATATCATCAAGTATTCGCTTTATCCAAATTCGTATCTCCAAGTTCTTTCTGGTTACGGCAATTTTACATGATGATATGAGCTGAGGAAGCAGTTGACACAATATCACCATTAATTCTTTCGATGCAATATCTTCACTTTATTTCTTTATAATTAATATCTGGATGTTATCATATCTATAATCTGATTACGAGCATTCCCATTTGGTAGATAAAATAAGTTTGCCTTCCACGTCAGAACTATTTTGTATGCATTTAATATGAAATCACTTTTTCAATTATAATTAACAAAATGATTAAATTATATAATTATATCAATTATAAATCATAATTACATATTATGATTCTAAGTCGAAATGTCGTTATCACTATGTGATGATTTGAAAACAACGAAAATATAAACTACTTGCAATTTCTAATACTACATGTATGATGTCACTCAATTATAAGAAATAGACAGATAATCATGTAATATTTAAATTTATATTTAAAAATATTTAATTTTATATTTATTGATATAAATAAAAAAGAGCAAGACCGCAATTATCAAGCTCTCCCTTCCGAATATTGGTAATCTTTATTTAAATACAAGAAGATAACTTCTAAAATACATTTTCTTAACAAATAAGTACTAGATGGGAATATATAAGGAATATCTGTTAAATAATTCTTCTTTGAAATCTAATATTTTGACTTGCCGCCGTGTTGCAATCTGAAGTTTAATAACACATCAGTATATTCGAAACGCCTATTATATTCGTTCTAATTAAGGTATAATATCTCTAAGAGTCGTTAAATTTCTAAATCATAGCAATTGTTTTAAACACTATTCCTATCTAATTACCCAATTATATTCGAGCTATATTTTAGAAATTTATTCGACAACTTTATTATTAATTAATGATTAATTAAATTGATCTTATTCCGTTTCAAACACCATTTTTGATAAAATGTCTTACTTTATGCATCTATCAAATGCTAGCATTAAAATGAATATATTCCGTACTAACTTAGGATATATTATATATACCTTAAAGATTCTATTGACAATGTGAATCAATTTGACTAAATGGCATCATACTCAAGTCACACTAAGTCAAGCATCAGTGACTAATTTAATAATCACTCGATAAACTAACCACCTGTTTGTGCTAAATTAATATATTCTTTATTGATTGAAAGCTTGAATGGGAAAATATAAAGATGATTAAAATTACCGTCAAAGTATCATTATTGTACTGTAATTTAATGAATGCCGTATTTTTTGAATGTCTAAACTGGAACTCGCAACCTGCCGCCTGAGTATGTGTACCATCACGGTCGTGATCGTAATGAACACTTCCATCGTTAACCATAAGAGATACGTAAGGATGAGTGTGCTGTCAATGAAACAAGCGAATTAATTTAAGGTAATCAACGAGAATATATAAGATAGCAAAATCACATAGATTAGCTATGAATAAACTATGTAAAAATATATATTTAATAATCTATTGTATTATCTATGTTAAATTATTTATAAATCTTGTCTAGTTTATAATTTAATCTATAAAAATATTTTGGAGATAAAATAATGTTTTTATTTTAATCTTCAATCAATTAGCCGATTGATTAAAATTACCATTTATATAATAAATAAATATTTATTATTTTAAATAATGAACATTGCTGTGTTTATTATTGTAAAGACATATTTTATTATTATATAATAAAATATGATAATATTTTATTATTTTATTATTTATCCCGTTTCAATTTCAATTTTTAATAAAATTAATTAAAATTAATTAAAATTTAATTAAATTTATTTTAATCTTCAATCTATAAAAGAAAATAAATAATTTATTAAAACTTTACTAAACCTTCATAATTCAAACGTATTTATTTATTCATAAATACGTTTGGTAATACTTATAAAATATTGATTAACTTAATATTTAATATTTATCTTAAACAATCAAATCACAATATTTTGTAATAATATCAGATGTCTATGCATATTATACTAAATATATAATACTAAATAATATCAAATATCATGTCTATGTATGTTATACTAAATATAAATAGAAATAAAGATAAATAATAGATAATTATATATTATTTTATATAACGATATAATTTATTATTATAAATTATAATTTATAATTTATTTATTTATATAACGATATAATTTTTTATTAAAATTGTAAACAAAAATTAAGTTACTTAAAAATTAATTAATTTTTTAATTAATTTATTTTTTAATTTTTTTACTACCAGAAAAACAAAGTCCACAGGTCAATAATAACTTGTCAGTGAAACAAATCAGATCAGTTAACTGAATCTACGTATTTTATACCATTTATAAATTAAAAATAAAGATGCATAATTATAAATTGTAAATAATTATACAGGATTTTATATAATTAATATTTATATTACATGGAATTTATTAAATATTATTTAATTAATCAAAAATAAAAGCCAATCATATCATATAAATATAAAGATAAATAACATATAATTATATAAGGTTTATATATGATTTTATATTGATTATTAAATTGAAATTTAAAATAAAATGCAATTTTTAAACTTTCAAAATTATTGAATTATTCAATTCAATTTATGAATTGAATAATTCATAAAAATAATTTCAGATTTTGTCTCTATCGAATTTTGTTTATATCATAATAAGGATTAGAAGTCATCAGTAGAAATAAATAATTATATAAGATTTTATAAAAGTTATATTTATATAAAGTTTGAATTTAAAAAAATCAATTTTTATGAATTGATTAATAAATAAGAGTCGTTGTATCAGAATAAGGATAAGAGATCATCAAGTAAAACTGCTATGCTATTGTGTTTCGGTCTATATTTCTCGACCCAACATAGCACCGTGGCCAAATACACGCTAATGTCGTATTTCCTCTGATGAAATTCGATTATCTACTGTATCCTATTTTAATAACCATATTGTTTATTATCCATCCTTAAATATTTCCGCTTAATAATTTAAATTTATTTTAAAAAAAATATTTTGTTGATTTATACTACTAGGTTATAAGAAAAAGAAAAAATTTACCAAATTTGCTTGAAAAATAATGTCGTATCAATAATATGTGGTTTTAGTATTTCTGACAGATACTTTAACCGAATGGTTTTAAACCGAACGGGGAAACAAAGTCAATAATAACTTGTAGGTAGAACAAATAAGATCAGTTAATTTTTGTGAACTAAATAATAAAAACCATAGAATGTATAAGAATAAGGATTAAATATCATCAGGGGAACTGCAATGCTATCAAATTTCAACCCATATTCCTCTACTCGTGTTAATATTAATATTAATAAATATTAATATTATTAAACGAGAGTGAAACCATTCCGCGTGAATTATGTAAACAATCCTTTAAGCCATACGCGAAAGAATGACGATAACATCATTTGATATTGTTTCGTCATCACTATGACTCATCAGTGCCAGATCCCTCCGACTGCTAGATGCAGAGGAAGACAAGCAGACGGCAAGAAACAAGTCATGTGCAAGAGGTACTATAAGACATCTAGTACTGATGAGTCATAGTGATGACGATACAATATCACATACTGTTATCGTCGTTCTTTCGCGACTGGCTTAAAAGATTGTTTACTTAATATTATTAATATTGTTATATACTAATATAAAATACATTTTCTTAACAAATAAGTACTAGATAGGAATATATAAGGAATATCTGTTAAATAATTCTTCTTTGAAATCTAATATTTTGACTTGCCGCCGTGTTGCAATCTGAAGTTTAATAACACATCAGTATATTCGAAACGCCTATTATATTCGTTCTAATTAAGGTATAATATCTCTAAGAGTCGTTAAATTTCTAAATCATAGCAATTGTTTTAAACACTATTCCTATCTAATTACTCAATTATATTCAAGCTATATTTTAGAAATTTATTCGACAACTTTATTATTAATTAATGATTAATTAAATTGATCTTATTCCGTTTCAAACACCATTTTTGATAAAATGTCTTACTTTATGCTTCTTTCAAATGCTGGCATTAAAATGAATATATTCCGTACTAACTTAGGATATATTATATATACCTTAAAGATTCTATTGACAATGTGAATCAATTTGACTAAATGACATCATACCCAAGTATAACTTAATAAATTCGAGATATTCCTAGTTAAAAGATTCAGCCAGTACGCTGGTTGATATCTAATATCATTTACATACACGAAAATAAAGGCAGTTTCATGGAATGTGGCAATTATCGGTTCCCCAACATATTGGCACAATTTCAGAAAGTTTTAAAAAGTGATTGAGAAGTGTCTGAGAATGTATTGTCAAAAATTAAGCAAAACCAAATTGATTTTGGTCGTTTCACAACATATGCTCTGTTCATCCTCAGTTGACATGTGAAACGCAAACGAAAAGAAACGTTAGAAAAACTAACAAACCTTATTTTCGGAATATAATAATAACTATAATAACTATAATAACTATTATTATAGTTATAAAAACTATAACGCCCATCTAACAAAGTTCAATTATCAAGTAAATGTAATATAGATAAAATTGGATCAATAGAAGCCTTAAATATTTTGATAAATCAAAAATGCGTTAGAACTAATATTGATAATGAAAATATAAAAATAAATAGGAACATTAGATACCTAAATCTAAAAATATTGCACGCTCCCAACAGTCGATCTTCAAAATATAATATAACTTTAATAATTTTTACAAAGCGACCCTTTTACCGGTAACCGTTTGATTGTAATACTGTTTTAGTTAGTTAAAATTAGTGAATAATTAATCAATATTTTAATTAATTACATTATTCACTTGACGTTTTTAGCTTAACGTTTTACGCATAAATTATAAAGTTTAAAGTTTAACTACATCAATAATATTGTAATACTAATAAATAATATTTTAATTGTATTATTATAATTTCTTATATTTTATCAGCCCTGGTATTTTGTGCAATGCTCTGCCTAATCCTTAATCGATTCAATAAGAAATTTTGCGGTAACCACAAATTCATTCGGTAATAACACATCAAGAGAGATCACAAATTAAATGGCATATAATTGTCATCTATAGATCTAAAAATATTGCACGTTAAATCACCATAACAGCGATAGAATCGAGCATTACAAGCAATAAATTATAAAGTCATATCATATTATTTAATAGAATGAAATAATTAATATGCTATTAAGCAATTGCGTTTAATTAGAAGGCTTATAGCACTTTAATTGTAATATATCATTAAATTGTTAGGAATTTCAATATTTGTCATTCAAACCGTGAATTTGAGATCAATTATTTTTCGAAAAAATTAAAATCACGTTTTTCTCAAAATAAAATCTGTCATTTCCAAAACAAATGTTACTCTCAAAACAAACCTGTCATAGTAAAATAATGATGATGAAAGCAGATAAATAAGAATATTACTAATATCTGATATTATTGGTATAATGATAAAATATCGATAGTGGGGCTTTCCTAATTTTATAAAAATAAAAAGGTCAAATAATAAATTCAAATTTATTATTAATGTATTTGAAAATACGATAGAGTTAGTATCTTAGAATATATAGCTACTTTTAAATATATTTTAATCTAAACTATTTTTTATTTAATTAAAATAATTATATGATTATTTGAAAATTAAAAAATAACGTAATTCCTTTTTTGCACAGAAGTAAAAAAAATATTCCCTTGATTTTATTTGTAAACTTCACAGTAGTTTCAATAAAAGTGTATTAAACACAAATTACAAAAAAAATAAATACAAAAATGATCATTATTTATATTTTAAAAAGTAGTCATTTAAATTTTTATAATTAAATGCTTTATAAAATTATTGAATACCTTATAGTATAAAATACTTTATAAAATACTTAAAGTAATTAAAGCCCACTTCAAGAAATATTGTAAGGTAATCGAAATTAATACTGGTATAAAGCACTATTTCAGTATTAATTCTACAAAAGAATTTTTAGAAACTATTTTCAGAAAATATATACATATATATGCTACATTATCATATATGCTAACTATTACGCCTATCTATGAAAAGGAATAAAATTTCAGAATATAAATACATACAATTTTAGTACGCTGTATACAAATCTAGATTTAGTAGATATTAAAAATGCGTTAGTAAAATTAATTGATCTTATATTCGTTATAATAACTAAATTGAATGAAAATAACAAAATTATAAAAGATCAAATTATTTAAGATATGTATACAGAACTTACTAAATTAAAGGATAACTATAGAATAACAACTATTGATAAAGCTAGTAATAACTTTGTCTTCATATGCAAAAAGCTTTATTATGATATACTGATGAAAGAAGTTAATTATAATGATTTAAATATAAACACAAAATATGAATGTAGTGATTTAAGTTTTGAAACAATTATTACAAGTCATTGTTCTATAATGGATAAGAACAGTATAAAAATTGAATAAGATAATAACACAATACCTATATTATATTGGAATCCAAAATTACATAAAAATCCAATAAAACCTAGGTTTATATGTAGTGCGTTTAAATGTACATTAAAACCACTTTCTGTCTATATGAATAAAAAACTTAAAGTAATTAAAGCACACATCAAAAAATATTGTAGGGTAATCGAAATTAATACTGGCATAAAACACTATTTAAGTATAAATTCTACAAAAGAATTCTTAGAACACGAAAGGAATAAATTTTCAAAATATAAATACATACGATTTTAGTACGCTTTATACAAATCTAGATTTAGTAGATATTAAAGAAGCGTTAGAAAAATTAATTAATCTTATATTCGGAAAAAGATATACATATATATGTTATAATAATTATAACGCCTATCTAACAAAAATTAAACCACCAAGTAAATATAAATATATGGATAAAATTGAATTAATAGAAGCCTTAATTTGATAAATCAAAATTATTTAAAAGTAGGACAGCCATATTGAGACAAATATAAGGTGTTCCAATGGGAGGTAATAGTAGCCCAAATATGGATGACTTATTTTTAAGCTTTATAGAATATGAATTTGTTCATAACTGTGTAAAAAATAAATCTAAATTAGATAAAGATATTAACTATTATAATTTTTATTCAATAAGTGAACAAATATATCCAGGTAATTTTATTCTTAATAAAACCAATATTAATGATAAATAAAGTATATATCTAGATATGAACATTAAATTAACATTAACTAAAACTACTATTAATTTATATCGTAAAGATGACATATTTAAATTTACAAGAAACATATTTTTGCATGAGCATTCATGCATACCATTATAATATAAAATATAATACATACAATAATGAAATTTTAAGAATTGCCATATTTTGTAATGTTATTAACTTTCTTAAGAAATCATTTAAATAATTTAATAGATACATATTTTAAACTAGATTACTCCAAAAACACACTCTGACAGAAAATAGTTTAAAATATAAAACAGCACAATATTATTACGAATAAATTTAAACTCTTAAACGGAAAATTTTATGGATGATAAATAATATACTTTGTTTAGAATAAGATACTAGATAATCAAATTCCATCATAGTAAATAAATCATTATCAAGAATTTGGCTCCGCTGCTCTGTTGGGTCAAAGAATATGAGCCAAAACCTGATAACATAGCAGTTCCTGCTGATTACCTAAATAAAAATTGATTTTTATTATACAAAACTATATTTATATTTATAATTATAATTTATAAATATATTTATTTATATTTATAATTATTTATTTTTAATTTATATAAATTATAGAATACGTAGACTCAATTAGTCGATCTGATTTATAAAAATGTGGTAATTCCTTTACAAAAATGACCGTTAATTATTCGGAAATGTAATTTTAATGTGTGTAACTTGTGAAATAGCAACTAAGTCGTCTAAATATAAAATAGTAAGCAAATATTCCAAACACATATTTTTAGTTGTCGAATTAGAAATGAGCTAACCGTATGCGGTCCGTTGTGATTATTGTACGTATCAAGAAAGAGGCCCATTCCTCTGAAATAATCTTTGTAACCGAACACATTGCCTACGCAAACAATATAAATAGTTGAAAGTCGATATAAGACAAAATATACCTCTTGCATTAGGATCATCAACATACCAAAGAACAAGGCCGTCACCAAATAGTTGACGACCATTTGAATTGACGTGGAATTCCATTTCAACTTCCCACGCAGGAAACATCACTGGCTACTAAGAAAACATCATGCAATTACAAGGCATATTGGTGTTCACGATGTTCCCATTTGGGATAATAATGGAATAACATTTAGAATTATCAAGTTCCCAATCAAAACTCATACCAGATGACATTAAATAAAGTTTAATATAGAAATATATTTATATTTATCAAGCGCTTCAGATTTATTGTGTATTGCTATTTATACAGCAAAGCCTGCTAATGCATGAGCCAGTTTTTTTAACTACCGATTGGTGAATCGACTACTAAATCGATTCACCGATGATGGGCTGACATTTTAACTGACAATTAATGATGGGTTATAGGAAATGCTTGGTATGAACTTTGTATTTTTGTAGTTTATGAGGGCTAGTGTTTGAAAAATGAATGGCATAAAATTTATTTACGCTAATATTTTATATTTTAATGCTGGCTGCTTTTAAGAACATTCGTTCTTTTAAACGAATGTTTAAGGCTACACAATTTATTTAAATTCAATTTGACTATTTTGGTTGATATTGAAACATTCACAAGATGAATATAATCATTATAGCTATAATGATTATAGCTATATAATCAATAATCACTATTTTTATATAATCACTAAAGGACCAGTAATATAATATTTTATATTATATTCTAATATAAAATGTATAAAATATTAATAAAATGAATTATATATTTAAGAAGTCAAATAACTTCGAAAATAAAACTGAAAACAAAAGAAAACGAAAATAATTAAAAAAAACATTTATTAATATAAGAATTAAGCTTGTCGACTACGATGCTTGTGAAATTGATACAATTAGAATTCAAACAACCTGAATGTGTTACAGTAGAATGTAATATAATCATTTTTAAATAATTCTAAAAGTAAAGAAATAACAGGATAAGATGTAAGTTAATATATTCCTAAAGTAAGATATAAGCTGTTACCACAATTAGGACGAAAATTTGTAATTATAATAAAGAATTGAAGTCAACATGTAACGATAATATTAGAAACATCATAGAAACTGAATATAATTTCAAAAGTCTTAATTTTGATAAAATAAATGAACATATATGTACTCATAATCTAGAATTAATCGAAAATGGCGAATTAAGAAAGCTGCTATAAAAAGGGTATAAATATAGATTAAATAATAACCGTCGACAAAAATAAAATTTACAATTCGTTATATAATAAATTAAATGATTACTTTAGTAAGTTGATTAATAGTGAAAGCACAAATATATCTAAGATAAACATTTGGAAAACTTATATATTAGGTTTAAAATTGGAGATAAAATTAAAATAACAAACAATTATAAAGGGAAAAATAAAATTATTAAAGATATGTATACAGAACTTACTAAATTAAAGGATAACTATATAATAACAACTATTGATAAAGCTAGTAATAACTTTGTCTTCATATGCAAAAAAGCTTTATTATGATATACTGATGAAAGAAGTTAATTATAATGATTTAAATATAAACACAAAATATGAATGTAGTGATTTGAGTTTTGAAACAATTATTACAAGTCACTGTTCTATAATGGATAAAAAGGGTATAAAGGTTGAATTAGATAATAAAACTATACCTATATTATATTGGAATCCAAAATTACAAAAATCCAATAAAATCGAGGTTAATAACAAATAGTTAAAAGTTAATATTAATATTATTATATTAATATTAATAGTTATGAAGTCAATATTATGAAGTCAATATTATTTAGAGAATTAATAATTAATAGATATTTATAAAATATGATACTGCAATTTGACGTGGCAAATTATTTAGAGAATTAATTAATATTTATTAATACATTTTTTAAATAAAAATATTAAAAAATTAATAATAACATTTTTATTAAAATTATATCATTAAATTAATACTTATTATTAATTATCAATTAATTAATAATACATTATTTGAATACTTAATTATTAAAAAAATTAATTAAACAAATTAGTTTGCTACCAAAATAGTTTCATTTTATATTTTCAACATTCACGATATTTTTATATATACAATAACAAAGAATATAAAGATCTAAAATTAAGATAATCGTCAAAATAAAGTATGAAATGAAATATTTATTTTATTAATTAATTAATTCGTCGAATAAATTTCAATAATAAGGTTCGAATTATTTCTAATGATAAAATTTAGATATTAACCTGTAATGCCCAAATTCCTCCTGATTGAGCTTTCGCATCTCTGGTCAGCACAACATCTCCATCTGTCATGTAAGCATTACCAACTAACTTCCAGCGTCGATTTGCAATTGCCATTCCGGCTTAATAAAATTAATGACAAATCAAGGGCACTGTTAATCTTACCAGATTTCTTGCCAAAAGTGTGCACATCACTTATTCGATCATGGCAATAGGATAATACGAAAATATACGCAATAAAATAAAAGTGGCAGTGTATAAGATTCATTTTAATACCAGTATCTGAAAAAAGCAAAACGTAAAACTAATTTTATTAAAAATTGAAATTGAAACGGGATAAATAATAAAATAATAAAATATTATCATATTTTATTATATAATAATAAAATATGTCTTTACAATAATAAACACAGCAATGTTCATTATTTAAAATAATAAATATTTATTTATTATATAAATGGTAATTTTAATCAATCGGCTAATTGATTGAAGATTAAAATAAAAACATTATTTTATCTCCAAAATATTTTTATAGATTAAATTATAAACTAGACAAGATTTATAAATAATTTAACATAGATAATACAATAGATTATTAAATATATATTTTTACATAGTTTATTCATAGCTAATCTATGTGATTTTGCTATCTTATATATTCTCGTTGATTACCTTAAATTAATTCGCTTGTTTCATTGACAGCACACTCATCCTTACGTATCTCTTATGGTTAACGATGGAAGTGTTCATTACGATCACGACCGTGATGGTACACATACTCAGGCGGCAGGTTGCGAGTTCCAGTTTAGACATTCAAAAAATACGGCATTCATTAAATTACAGTACAATAATGATACTTTGACGGTAATTTTAATCATCTTTATATTTTCCCATTCAAGCTTTCAATCAATAAAGAATATATTAATTTAGCACAAACAGGTGGTTAGTTTATCGAGTGATTATTAAATTAGTCACTGATGCTTGACTTAGTGTGACTTGAGTATGATGCCATTTAGTCAAATTGATTCACATTGTCAATAGAATCTTTAAGGTATATATAATATATCCTAAGTTAGTACGGAATATATTCATTTTAATGCTAGCATTTGATAGATGCATAAAGTAAGACATTTTATCAAAAATGGTGTTTGAAACGGAATAAGATCAATTTAATTAATCATTAATTAATAATAAAGTTGTCGAATAAATTTCTAAAATATAGCTCGAATATAATTGGGTAATTAGATAGGAATAGTGTTTAAAACAATTGCTATGATTTAGAAATTTAACGACTCTTAGAGATAATATACCTTAATTAGAACGAATATAATAGGCGTTTCGAATATACTGATGTGTTATTAAACTTCAGATTGCAACACGGCGGCAAGTCAAAATATTAGATTTCAAAGAAGAATTATTTAACAGATATTCCTTATATATTCCCATCTAGTACTTATTTGTTAAGAAAATGTATTTTAGAAGTTATCTTCTTGTATTTAAATAAAGATTACCAATATTCGGAAGGGAGAGCTTGATAATTGCGGTCTTGCTCTTTTTTATTTATATCAATAAATATAAAATTAAATATTTTTAAATATAAATTTAAATATTACATGATTATCTGTCTATTTCTTATAATTGAGTGACATCATACATGTAGTATTAGAAATTGCAAGTAGTTTATATTTTCGTTGTTTTCAAATCATCACATAGTGATAACGACATTTCGACTTAGAATCATAATATGTAATTATGATTTATAATTGATATAATTATATAATTTAATCATTTTGTTAATTATAATTGAAAAAGTGATTTCATATTAAATGCATACAAAATAGTTCTGACGTGGAAGGCAAACTTATTTTATCTACCAAATGGGAATGCTCGTAATCAGATTATAGATATGATAACATCCAGATATTAATTATAAAGAAATAAAGTGAAGATATTGCATCGAAAGAATTAATGGTGATATTGTGTCAACTGCTTCCTCAGCTCATATCATCATGTAAAATTGCCGTAACCAGAAAGAACTTGGAGATACGAATTTGGATAAAATGGACAACTACACACAACAGGATTCTTATTTACCTAAAGAGAACTTATTGTTACTAATAGACTATAAACCCAAAAATCATGAAGGAATTCGATAAACTAGTACATAACATATCCTTGATGTTCTATAATAAACAATCTAGCACTCCCATAACTCAACTTATACGGTTTCCAGCAAGCTACCACGATTCTATCGACTGCCTAAAAAGTCGCATTTACTATTTCACTCAAACAAAACTCAACGAAGGTCTTAGCAAGCTGTCACACCTCCCCCAATCTCTAGGATTCTATTAGACATGCTCTCTCAAATAGATATTAGAATTATGCTTACAGATTCTAACTGAATAGAGACATAGCCTGCATTGGTCGCCGTAATCCCTTCTAGTCTTACTTCTGGAAGATATTCAAGAAAAAAAATTGTCAGTTAGAAACAGGGTGCATATTGTTGGATTGATACATTATACTTTGACAAAGGTTTTGAGGGGATGATCTACCTGCTCAATTATGGAGTCACTCCCACGCCACAACAAATCCCTTGGTGTGGTTTCAGGAGTAAGCACTTATCTATGACTGATAACCTTAATTTCTAGGGACCATCACCAATATCCTCATAATATAAGATGTCAAACTCCATTTGTATCGCTCAGCTTTTGACAGATAGTCAGAAAAGAAATCTCATCAAGAAAGATTCCGAGAAGGATTTTTTTAAGCAAAAAAACCAATTGTGTCCTAAAGACCCGCGGCCAACTTCGATTTAAAACTTCTTCATCTCCATTTACGGAAAAGCGCTTGCTCATCAAATTTCGACCATTTGATTAGGCGAAATTTGATTCCATTAAACTTTCATAAGTTTATATGGTCGCTCAGTCCATTTATCAGTTAATAAAGTGCGTCGGTTTTGCCGAAATAACAGTCATCAGCTATCCGTATGTTTCTTTACTTTTCAGCTGAATTCAACTGTAGTTCCATTCACTTCGTTATCATCACTCTAAGGTCCCTTGTGTTACCTGTGAAAATTGTTATCATGGCGTTAGCAGGGTACTCCACACAAGTTTCAGTTAATCATCGAAATCTCTTTAATGAAGCAAGCTAGCATAATGCAAACAAAAATAATGCCAATTGTATTAATCTGCATCTTCAAAATGTACTTCAAGCTGGTTATCTGTTTGTTCGCTGAGAGCTTTTGATTTCAATTTATCCAATAAGGAATTTCAAAATGTGCTAGCAGCCTAGTATCGTCGGAGTCCATCCAGTGTACAATATTGATGTCAGTGTGGAAACCGGTAGATCTTGCACACGAATTGCCTTTAAAGACATGGCGTTACAAATACAGCCTCATAACAAGTGCGGAATATTTAACAACGGCAGTTCGCAAAATATAAAGCAATGTTAGCTTAGAATCTATCTTGCAACTGGTTCCAGACAACGTGAACTTCGTAAGATCTACAACTACCAGGTGTAATGATGACGTTCCGATATAGAGTGCAAAAAAACTATTTAGTTGTAGGACTGATCGGAAGTTCTTGGATGTTGCATATTTAACAATCTAGCCATGTCCTATCATTCCAGACCATCAAAAAGAAATTTCGAATATCACGAGCAAGGGAAGCGTGCAAAGTATATTGAAAGAAAAAATGAGATCGAAAACATTCATTTTAAACCGTTGTGATTTAAACAGATGTTAGGTGACTCAGTTCAGCACAGTCTATTCTTTTTAAGGCGATTACACATTAAAAACGCCAGAAAAGCATAATCGTGATTATGAACTTATCATAAGTGAAAAATAACTGTAAAATAACGATAGAATAAGCACGATACGTGTTATATTCGATTTGTTCCCCTACATCGAGATTCAACACTCCTGCTCTCCTAGCAAAACATCGATATTATTGATTTAGTAATTAACAAGATATTATTTTGAGATTAAATAATGCAAGGAACTACATGCGGTTAATACTTGCAATTATAACTACTATTAATAAACAATTATTTTATTTAAGAAATTATTATTGTAATGAGTCAATTAGAGTAAAAACAACAATTTAATGAGAAAAGATTTAGCTGACTGCTATCAGCATAATCATTCAATAAACGTGTTTCTATCTAAAATGTAAACTTAATGTTAAGGTGAAGCCAAGACACTTGAATGTATTATCTAATTATTCATTCTGAAAATGAATGATTACATAAGATGAAATGTACTATCAACATATATCTGTACCAAGCTAGATAGTTAAGCAATCAGAAAAAAGTTTTAACTGATAGAATGAATAGTTACTCGAAAATTTAATTACTGATAATTTTTATTTACTCATAATTGAATTATTTAAATGTATTAATAATTAAATTATTTTATAGCAATTATATCAGTATCATAACTTGATAAAATAAAGTACTTTAACTTAGACAAATAAGTTCAAATCGGTGAATGATATAGAAATTTAGATAAATGTAACACGCTATAAATTACAATGTTTAAGAAAATGTATACATTACCGCTTTTAGGCAAAATAGTATGTAGAGATAAAAAATTTAAATCGTTTGTATAATATGCAAGTATAAAACTTATATACAGTTAAGATACGTACGCTTTTAAAATCATAATACGCTTCTTGCATTCAAATTTGCAACAAACAAATAACGATGTCAAATTAAACTTTGAGTTAGATTTAAATAAGCGATCAGTTGGAAAAGTTTCCAAACATAGAAATAAGCCACGTATACAAATGATGTTATTTCAATATTAAAAACTCTTAGTTGGGAAGTTACTAAAAACGTATCAAAACAGTCAGTGATTTATATGGGCGTATGTCATGCGAAGTAAATAATTCGTCTACGAAATTACTATCTGAATGATTTTAAGCAACTTCAACTATCGTACGCTCTTAAGCTTTTTCAATCAAAGCATTGCAATTAAACTGAAAATTTAATAATTTTTATAGCTTAGATAAGGATCCAGTATTTTGTACGACAAAGCTCTAAAAATTTAGCGGATCGTTCATACCAGAACAAAAAATTTTAAACAGCTTAAACACACAAGACGCACTGTCGAAGACTGCTCGTCAAGTATATTCACCAACCAGTTCACCTCTGGGCAGTATTCACAATTAAAAGCGTGATAAACAATAACCAACTAAAGAGAACAAAAAAGTTTTAACAGCTTAAACACACAACATCAGATTGAACTATACGAGTAACAGTGAGTGGATCAGATGTAAAACATTAAGTAAGGATCACAGAACTAATAAATGAGTAAATCCAACTACATATAAAACGCTCTAAAATTTTGGCGAATCGTTCATTAATTATTCATTTTTATTTTTTTTATGATTTATGATTTATTTTTAATAAATTTATGAATTTATTCATAATAAATTTATACTTATATATAAGAGTGAATAGTCATTGCTTACACGATCCGCTATTCTTCATTGATCTGTTTCATATTATCCTCGTGTGGTTCTTTTCAATCCTATCAGCATCACTACAATTAAGGTCCCTATTATCAGTCCGCATCAGATGCTTGGAGCGCCAAACTTTCATTGCCTTGCCTAATAGATACAACAGTACAAAAACATTGGCCAGACCATTGGTTTGAGTTCAAATTCCAAAAGCTTTTGTCCTCTTTTTATGAATCTAAAGATCGAGCCAGCCTACTCTCTGCTGCGAACAAATAGTCCAATGGTTTTCTATAATCCCTGCCCATACCAACCATAGACACCAAATTAGACGATCGATTCTTCGATCTCGGATCTTCAATTACGAGTGTCTTACTCGCTCCATATACTTGCGAATGCGGTGCTTATACGGACAAAGCAGGAGCACATGAACTCGATTGCCCGAAGACTATTTCTAGGCATAACCGACACAGTGCTTTAAACGAGCTAAGTGGTAGTGATCTGACCACAGTTGGCATTTCGGCCTGCCTTGAACCGGTCGAATTGTTGAGATACGATGCGAAGAAACTCAGCGGCGATTCAATCATCTCCTTGGATAAGGGTCGCCTCCTTATTTAGGACTTTACCTTTCAAAATACATTGACAATGAGAAATCTGCCTTTTGCAGTCTCAGAAATCGGCGAAGTGGCTAACATGACGAAGATGCGAAATCAGGCGAAATCTAAATGTTTTGACACGTTTCTATCAGCGCATGTGTGTTCTTGCCTTCCAGCTAGGCTAGAGTTCTCGCAATTACATTTTACATTAATTAACAATTATTATTCCGAAAAAAATACTACATTAAAAAATCATACTGCGTGAACAGCAAAACGAAATATGCCAGGAAGATGAAATCTTTACAATGAATAATGAGTCACTATATACTACAATTCCGCATGGCACATCGGTAGATCAATGATAATAGCTCACTAACCAACTGGAAAATGTTAATTTGTTGTATCTGCACTACAGCTAATTTTATCCGGAAATATTTTCGAATTTAATTGGCGATTATTTAGATATACAATTGGAGTTTCCTGTGAACTCTTGTAGCTCCTATTCTAGTCACAATCTATCTAGACAATTATTTAAAAACCTTTTATAAATTTTGAATGACCGCTATTTTGGTGCAGATCCATTAATGATGTATTTACAATTTGGAGATATAACGCTCAATCAGGTCAAAACTTTTAGGAAAGATTGAACAAATTTGGTCTCATGTGGATCACATTAAAAAATTATAGTTCAGTAAATTTCTGGACATTACAGTTAATAAAGATGGAAACTATTTGCAAACATCAATGTATAACCAGCTAATGGCACAAAAGGTTCACATACACACGTAGTAACCAAACAGCAAGTATTCAAAGATTAATAATATACAGCAAAGGGCTGAGAATACTAAGTTTATGTTCTCACATGAAGACGCTAGAAAATTGTAAAATACACAAAATGTGAGCTTATAGACTGGCTACACATTTGTATCATGCGATCGAGAAAGCACGGAATAATTTCAAAATTAATTTAAAAGTAAATCGAATAATTAATCGAATAATTAATTGAATATTCATAGATAAACCATACTCGCCGACATATTGTGTATTACACATTTTGCAATCACCTACGCAAACTATTCCTATCGATTGTCGGGTGGTAGAGCTTTCCAACGAATATCTAAGCCATGTTGATGAATTAAAGAAATTCTTATCCTCCTCTATATAGTGCAGAACTCGTATTTCTTCTGTTGCATTTACTACATTTTGAAGTTTTGTATTGGTGTGTTTACAACGATATTTATTTTCGATTTGACAGTTGTTCGTGTTAAATATATTGCAAAATATATTATTAGATAAAAACTGTAAATTTTCCAAACAATGC
Source organism: Pomphorhynchus laevis (assembly GCA_012934845.2). Lineage (NCBI taxonomy): Eukaryota > Metazoa > Acanthocephala > Palaeacanthocephala > Echinorhynchida > Pomphorhynchidae > Pomphorhynchus > Pomphorhynchus laevis. Next base: position 48,270 of record WNNJ02000864.1, on the reverse strand, counting down.
AAATACATAATTTGAATTTAAAATTACAGTATTAAAACAAAGATAAAGTAACTTTCACTTGAAACGGAATATATAAAATTGAATAACATGATAATTGAATAACATAATAATGTTCAACTATGCTAAAATATCGACTGTTCAGGATAATAATATTAAATTATTAAGATACCAAATATACAATTTATATATATTATAAAATATTATTTTATAATTTTAAGTGTATAAATTCACAAAAGAAAACTCTGTGAATTTAGTACTCAGATAAATAAAATCTAACTAGTAACTATAACATAAATTTTAATTACATATTTTTCAATTTGGTTTGAAAATAAGTTGACCCTACATGGAATCATCAGTGCAGTACAACTTCCTTACCTTTTTAAATAGCAAACTAAATTAAATAAAGGGCAAGCATCAGTTAATTTATGTTTCAATAAATTGAAACAAATTATATCACTGTTGCAAATAATTGCTTTTTAAGTAAAGGCTTATTACAATAAATTATAATAAACATTAACAATAAATTCATGCAAAATAGTTCTCTATTATATTTCCTAATGACCTTATAATAATATGACGGTTATACATTGTATAACCGCCAATTCCATTTATTTTCTAAGGTAATTTGTAATTTATATAGTGTTTCTTAAAAACATTAACATTAAAATCATATACAAGAGATTCATACAAAAATAGTATGAAATATCTAGTTTAAATAAAATACTTTCGATAAAATGTTATCTTTGAATATTCGCATATTTTTAGTTGAAATAAATTACAAAAGTAAATCAGATCACGTGACTAAGTCTACGTATATTAAATTGTTTATAAATTAAACATAACGATAAATAAAAATTAAAAATAATTAAATAATAAATAATTAAGTAAATAATTTAATATTTTATATAATAAATATAAATATTTAAAATAAAATATATTTATATAATATTTTTAACAAACCTGACTTTGGGGAATTGAAAACGTGGCTAGAAGCACTTAATGCATAAAATTCAAAAGGTTTGGATTCAAAGATTTTTTATTAAAATGATAATCAAATGAAGATCAAATAAATGATAATATTAATGCTTATCCAGAAAAGAACAACACGCATCTTATAAAATTGGTTTACAGAACAAATATTGTATTTAGTGTATTTGAAAATTATTTAAAAATTAATTATTTAAAATAATTAATAAAATAATTATTTAAAATTTAAATAATTATTATAATAAATTAAAATACTTAATAAATTAAAAATGTTAAATTATTTGAAAAGTATTTGAAAATTACAAGTTATGCAGCCTAATTTACATTAATTTAGACATGTGAAGTGAAAATAATCGAAAGTATCTAAAATATCAATTTGCATTCACTTGTGTAACTAATAATCATGCTCCGATTTCTTAGTTTTTATATATTTACAGGAACGAAAAAGTGAGTAAAACGGTTTTATTCCTAAGAGGTCAAATATTTTAATATCACATGTGGTTATCATCTTCGGGAAATTGGAAAGGTTTTCAAAAGTTTCCTATAAAAAGCTTTTAGGAAAACTTTTATTTACTTAATATTTATCTTATATCAAATTTTGTAAATACCTGCAAAATAAATGTCTTTAAACGACCAAATGCAACATTTTTTAATCAATTATATTTATTTTTAAATTGTTATATTTTTAAATTGATATATAGTTCATCCTGATGGCCTATATTCTTTATTCGAATACATCGTGTATTATTTATTAATCAATTTATAAAAATTGATTTTTATTTTAAATTTAGATAAATTTTATCGTAATATAAATATAAATTGTATAAAATCATATATAATTATTTATTATCTATAATTATTTATCTTTAATTTTAATTTATATATAGTATAAAATACGTAGACTCAGTTATCTAACATGATCGTCTGTTTCTTATAATGTCACTACGATTGCTGATTCGTATGATACAATAAAGATATACTGTGTCAAAAGTGTTCGCTAAAAGACTGTTTTACATATATGCTTTTTGTACTAGTGAAGCCGTCCAATCGAAACTAAAATCTGCGGTGGCTTTTCACGTTGCCATTTAAAAAATATGTTTTTCTGAAAAGGTATTAACGATTCAAAAAGTAGCAGAATGAAGACTAGGACTATGGGATATTTACCAAATAACGTAACCATTCAATTAAGCTAGGGTCTAATCACGTTTAAATATCAGAAACGAATCAGCAATAGAAAAATACTGCTCTTGTTAATACAGGCAGAGTGAATTTGTCAATAATAAAATACTAACATCAGAGGTTGTCTTCGTACATCAGCATATTAAATAAATTCACTCTTAACTTTTAGATCCTGACATGTCATGCTAGATGATATGTTTCTTAAAGCTCAAGAGCATTATGCTTAGCTTTTGCTAGTATATATATGAATTCAATTGTCATAGCTGTAATTATTTAATTGTATTTTTAAATTGATATATAGTTCCTCCTGCTGACCACTATTTCTTATTCTAATACATTGTATATTATTTATTAATCAATTCATAAAAATTGACTTTTATTTTTAATTTAAAAAATAAATTTTATCGTTATATAAATATAATATATAATATACAGTCATTTATTATTTATAATTATTTATCTTTATTTTTTATATATATCGTTTAAAATACGTTGACTCAATCAGATTTATCAATTAACGAAATATCTAATTTACTTTTCTTTATTTATGCCTCCGATTGTAGCAGTGATCAGCAATCAAATCGAATTAAATATCATTTATTATTTTGCTTATTCATCACTATTCAAGTTGTCAGCGATAAGAGAACTCAATATTTTATTATTTATGGACAAACATGTGTCAGACAATATCGTCTTGCTTGACTGATTTCTTTTTTATACCAAATTTTTGATTATTAGGTCGTTGGCTTAGAGACATTACCAATTCGCCAATTTACTGCGGTGAACATATTTCACACATGCCAAGATAAATAATTCTTTATGATGAACAATTTGAATCACTTCTTATGTGATAGTTCAAGTTTGTGTGAGTACTTGATATTTTGGCTATAATTTACAACATTTACATCGTGGTATCTTGCATTTACAGTAATATTGAAGATTTGCACATTGTTTCCTGTTTTTTATTCATCCTTGAGTGAATTATCAGCAATTTTAATGCTGATGGATATGTTATAACTGTTGTGATTGTTATAACTGCACGCTACTTTAATCCTATCTGTAAGGCAACAGCGGCACGCTACATTTCAGGATTGGTAGACCTCATCAGCTACGAATTGAAGACCTACGTTTCACATTTCAGTCCTTTAAATGTTGAATTAATGCAGCGTGCAAGGTCATCAAAAAATTTCAATTGTAACAATGGCTGCACAATGATATTAACTAAAAGATATATTTTATTGTCAAATTAGAATGCTATTCCTTAGATAATATTAAGACTGTCTATTATAAGATGTATTTTAAATGACCAATTTGCATTTATCATTGATGTGTTTATTCATTCGCTGTGAGGGATTGCTGTTTATAAAGATTCTAGTATAGTGTTTGTTAATAAAATATGTTTAAGTAAAATACTGTCCTTATGTGATCTTAAATTTTCCAAAACGTTTGTTGAGCAAGTCAGGAACAAGGAATAATTTGAATCCGACAGTAAAATAGAACGCTAAAAAACGGTCGTGGGCACACTAACTTCTCCAATGTACACTATCCCATGCATGGATTGGTATGATATACCAATAATTGATCATACTTGATAGTTTTGCTATATATAAATATAAGCAAACGGGATTACTTCACAATTATCCCTGTTTGTTTAAGCTGAGGATCAACAGCAAAACTGTCACGATCCATAATCGCTAAGGTTCTACAATAAAGACTAATGATATATCCTGATTCACATTGATAATCAAATTAATTTGATTAATTTCATTTTTATTTTACTAACTTATTACGCCTAAATATCATATATTCATTTATATATTTATAGAATAGCCACAATCTTCTCAAGGTCAAGATTTTGTGGGTAGATCGTACTTATGTGATTACTCTACGAATAAAAGCCTTTTAAGTGGATATTTCAGGTGGAAATTTTGATCCGATTGACACTCGAAGTTGATCAGATCTCTTTATTTAGATGACAATTATTTGGTATAAATACACAACATTTTATGAGCTTTCAAACTTTTTATTTAAATATATTTTAACTCTTTTTTCCTTTTAATTTTTATATAACCATTCAATCGATAACAACCCCTATATTTACCTTATCCGCGTATATATCATATCTACTCGATCATTACTCCCATTTTCCTTATTCAACTATTCATTTGTCATATTTATTTTACCGGTTATTTATTCCTACCATGATTTCTCCTTTTCTTCACACCTTCACATATGGTTTATTAAATAACAATGATTCATAAATGTCTTATATTATTAGATTTCTTACGAAAAATTATTTGTGCGATTCTGCTAAATACAAAATTTTTCTTCAAATTATCGAAGCATTGAAAAAGCTTCAATGGTTCAAGGGTTCCCAACTTTTCTATGGCTAGCACCCCTAGTACGAGGGTTCTTGTATATTTGGCAAGATATTATTAAATTGTCAAATTTAAGTTTTCACATCCCCTAAAGAGTAAAATATCGCAATTCCGGTTAGGAACATTTGATTTAAATAATTTTGTCTTCATGTTTCATTAAAAGATTATTTTTGTAATTATAATATTAGGACATTGTCCTTATAAGAATGATTGTATTCTACATTTTCCTAAAATACCATGCCACATCAGCTATTATCTACATCTCACATAAAATCACGATTTATATTTTCTGAAATTCTATTATTAATAGAATAAGATCTGCGCCCTATCTTGATACAAAATTCCCTTATCTTTCTCCATCTACGAAAAACGTTTGCGCCTATAATCCACGACTATCTAAGTAAGCCTAACTTAATCCCATCAAGTTTCCATGGGTTTGTCAAAGGTCACTCGGTCGATTCGGCAGTTGGTGAGGTACACCAATTCTGTCAGGACAACAGTCATGAGCTCGTTGTGGCTGATTTCTTTAATTTTTCGCTGCATTTGACTGCATTTTCACACCCTTTATTATCTCTTCTCTTAGATCCATTGGTCTGCGAGAATTGTTAACAACGTAGAGATGCTGATGTACACCAAGCGGTTCCTTTATAAAGGCGATCCTGATGCTCGTCAGTTTCACCCTATTACATGTGTGCTTAAGGTTCCCCGCTTTCTTCTATCTTATATTTTGCTGATTCTATCGTACTATTTAAGGCATTTCAACGCGATCAACATCTAGTTGTATACGCTGATGATACTACATCCCTGTTCTCTGGACGCGGGTTCATAGATATAGTATCGGATATTTAGCCGCTTCTTTAAAGATTAAAAGACCAGTTAACCACTTCCAATCTTATTCTCAACTTATCTAAATCGCAGGTGGTTGTATTTAATGGTGCTCATGTGACAAGGAAAAACTAAAGAGACTAGCAATCTCAGCTCTATTTTCCATATTGAACACTCAATCACTCCCTACCTTAGCACATCGAGTGAAATACCTGGGGTGTACCATTACGGTTAAATGGTCGACTGGTTCAGACTTGAAAAAATTCAAGAGTGTACTGAAGAGAGCTAGATGGGATCTGAAACGGGCCCAGCATCTGCCTTTAAGTAAGAAAGCTGAAGTGCGCCTCTAGGGTAACTGGGAAATCTCAGGATCTTGAGATTATCTACCATAGTACGCCTAGACTGGACCCTCAGGTGTACGAGAGATCCCGAGTTGGTAAGACGGAAGGCGGCGAACTGGTGTAGGCAGGAAGGATCTGATCTCTATGGCCTGGCAGTGAAGAAGACAACTCAATGAATCATGTTCGTTGTCCTACCAAAAGATCTTTTCCTTTTGATGTTTAACCTAATTTATTTATTCATAATGTTTGTTTTTTTTGTATTAAGAAATCTATAGTTAAGAGCACAATTTTTGTGCACCCATTTTAAAGATTATTTAAAGTGGGTGGACGGGGAGAATAAAAGAGCACGTAAAGGAGCACAATTCTATATTTAAGCATTTAAACAAGTCTATTAATCGGCATGCTTCATAAATGAGGATTATGATGGACAGAATAAACGGACTAGAAAATAAAATGGCGGCAATGGCCGCAGAGAATATAAATCTTTAAACAAAATTGATATCGAAAGATAATGAGATAAAAATTAAAAAAAAATTGAAAAATGCATAATTATAATTATAAAACCGTAGTTGATATTAGAAGATCAATACTCACTACAAAATAAAGAAAAATCGTTTATTTGCAGTGAAATTTGTTATAACGGGAGAAAATGATTAAAACATGGAGTATCTCCTTTGTTTATCTGACTCTGAGGGTTCACCTATTTTTACGGTAGTAAGGAAAATGCTTGAAAAAAATGTGTTAAGCACGGGGAATTACACTCTCCTGAGGATGCAGCTGTCTAAAAGGAGGCGCATTGAGTATAACTCGTTGTAGGACATATCCTTGATCAGTTGGAATATATAGACTATTTGGAATCTAGCGAAATATTTACAATTTAATAATGGATATGTCCACTTTTTACAAAACGGGTGTTCTTCACTGGTTTTAAACCCTAAGCAGACAACTCGAAGATTAAAATTTTTCACATTTAAAGTTCACTCGTCTCAATGACTAGCAAGCGTCTTAACACTTAATAATTAATAATCTGAGAAGTTTAATTAACCCACTGCCGTTTTTCAATGATGAATAAAAATAAATTAAATACTTACAAGTAAGACAAAAACAAATCAAGAGGACAACAAAAATTTGCCGATATATGACAACGAATTTATCTTCGAGCAATTAAAAATGTGCAACAGATCTTTGCAACTTTTTCCGCAGAATGTGCAGACAATTTTCTGATCAGTCGTGGAACTTAAAAGGAATGCCACAAATTTTGTCATGTTAACCGTTAATAGAAGCTCTAAATAGATCACAAAACATCCACGTCCATTCGGCTGCATCCAATCTTACTGCAAATGTAACGGTGATTGTGCATAGTCGAGACGCGATAATCGAGCATACCAGTGGAACCTATGAGTTATAAAAGCACGAGAGAATGAAAGCTAACAAGTTGTTTTACTTTCGAAATAAAAATAAAAAAGCTTTCAACGAGCTTTATAGTCGACTAACAGAGAGCTTTTATTGAACAGGGCAGCCATTACTGTTGAATTCACTTTGCAGGAAACTCCTGCAAATTTCTTACAAAACAACGATTTTCCCTTATCTACCTGGCTGAAATTCCGCACCGATAAATCCTCCAAAATGACACCAATACCATAGGTAATAACGGTCTGTAGCATGATTCGAAAATATCGAAGAGCCCCGACAAAGAGAGTCATGATACTTTTAGAATACGATAATGATGTAACCAATTTATAGTTTGTCCTCGAAATGCTTATGGAAGGACCATCGTGATGTGACGAAAACTTCTAAATATATAGTCATTTGAAAAATCAACTGAGAAATTCGTATAGTATAAGACATCCCGACCGCTGAGTATCTCAACGCGTCTAAATTTTACAACTTTTGTTAAAGTTCACATACAAGAAATTGATAAATAAATACGAAACTAAAGAGTTGCGCGTAAGTAGTAGATAAGATAAGATAAGTAGTAGATAATAGGAAGTCACTAGAAGATCGTCGGCGTAGAGAAAAACGTTTATCTGAGTACCATTTACGTGGCAAATGCGTGCAAAATGTACGCTTACATGACCACTAATAAACAAAAAAAGAACATCAAAGGTCACAGGTTATTAGTTAATTGTTGAAATGGAATTGAATTTGGCGTTTGAAGTACGGCATAGATGTTGATTGGCGGATATGAATAGGCAGTTGATTCCACAAGAGAGGAGCAGCCACAACGAAGGAGCGGAAGCCAAAAGAGGTAGAGTAGATTGGGACATGTAAAAGAAGGGAATTACGGGAACGCAGAGCACAATACACAGTACGAGAATTGTCGAGAAAAGGAAGGTTGAGAAATGAAGGGGTATGAGAAGTTATAAGGCGAAAAGCAATGATAAGAAGACGAATTTGAACACGACAATAAATGGTAGGCCAATCAAGAGAAACAAGATAGTGGGATGTATAATCAAAACGACGAAGACGGAGGAGAACTCGAACGGCAGCGTTGATGATGCGTTGTAAAGGAAGAAGAGTGGATTTAGGTGAGTTGGAAAATAGACTAAGACAGTAATCAAGTCTTGAGAAAAGAAGAAAATATATGAGAGTCATACAAGAAGGGAAATCGATCAATCTACGAACTTGACGGAGATTGCAAAGCATCAATGTAGATGAGCGTACTTTATCACTAACGAAAGGTTTAAGTGAAAGTCGGTTGTCGAAATGAAAGCCTAGGAAAACGAGATTATTAACGATAGGAAGAATTGTAGAATTTAATGATACGGAAAGAGGTTCTACGCCGAAGCTTCGAGGTAGGATCCACATAATTTTAGATTTATCAGGATTCAGAGAAAGACGAAGGGAAGAAAGATGATTGGAAATTGAGACAAGACAGCTGGAAACAGAAACACTAAGATCATGAATACGATAAGCAGGTGCGTGAGCATAGATGAGAATGTCATCAGCATATTGCATAACATGGAAGTTAAATTTATGAGAAATCGAAGACAAGTCACCGAGAAGAAGAGAGAAAAGCATAGGGTTTAATACGGATCCTTGTTGAACACCGGTCGGGATGGATGAAGGATGGTAGAGAGAAGAGTTGGAATAGACGCGAAATGTACGGTTTATATTATACAATATAATATATATTGATATTATACAATATATAGTGATATATATTGATATTATACATATTAATGTATATTGATATTATACAATATAAATATATATAAATTTATATTATACAATATATATTATATAATGTACTTATTATACCGAAATGTACGGTATAATATGAAGTCACTAGAAGATAGTCGGCGTAGAGAAATACGTTTATCTGAGTACCATTTATGCGTAAATATGACGACAGATCACATATATACAAAGAAATTAATAAAGGACTGAGAAGATCGCCTTAGAGAACTCCAATTTCCTGCGTAATGTAGTCAGTGCATATGCTCCCATCAAATATTTTCACAAAGTTGGACGAAATTATATTAAAAATAGAATTAACAAACAGCTAATTAGTTTGACAAAGAAGCATTAGTTTCAGCCGAATAGTCTCATTATTAATAAAAAACGATTTATTTTAACGTGGCAAATGCGTGCCAGCGCACGCTTACATGACCACAACAAAACAAGACTGTGAATCAGGTGTCGATAAGGTGTGAACGGAGGAGGTGTTTGAATATGATAAAGGAGGGGGCGCGGCGGACGTCGAGAGGGAGTTGATTCCAGGCGAGTGAGGCGGCGACGAGGAAGGATCGGAGACCGTAGTTGTTGGAGTAATTAGGAACGTGGAGTAAGAGGGTATGACAGGAACGAAGCGATAGCGAGGTGGGGCGAGTATCGTCTAAGAAAGGAAGGTTGATGAACGATGGGGAGCCGACAGCGATGAGACGAAAGGTAACGAGAAGAAGGCGGAGTTTGATGCGGATGTGGATGGTGGGCCAGGAGAGTTGGGCAAAATATGTGGATGTGTGGTCGAAGCGATGGAGACGAAAGAGCACTCGAACAGCGGTGTTGATTATTCGTTGTAGGGGTAGGATGATGGATTTTGGAGAATTGGCGAAAAGGCAAACGCAGTAATCGATTTTAGGGAAAAGAAGCGATGAAAGAAGAGACATACAAGAACGGAAGTCGATAAGGGGGCGGATACGGCGGATATCACGGAGAATTAAGTTAGATGAGCGGACCATGTAACGGACGAAGGGTTTAAGCGAACGGTGATCATCGAAATGGAAGCCTAAGAAAGTGAGATTGTGGACTATGAGGATGATTGATGAGGCAAAATATACAGTGGGAGGAGATATGTTTGGTTTACGGGGGAGGATCCACATTATTTTGGACATTTCGGGGTTTAGAACGAGATGGAGATTGGAGAGACGTTTGTAGATAGAAGAAAGACAGTTGGAGGCATATATGTCGATATCGTGTATGCGATGTGCGGGTGCATGAGCATAGATAAGAATGTCATCGGCGTATTGTATGACCTTAAAGGAGTAAGGTTTGATAAACGGAGATAGATCGGCAAGCAGAAGAAAGAAAAGCAGGGGACCTAGGACTGAACCTTGTGGAACCCCGCAAAAAATAGGGATGGGAGGGGAGGATGATGAATTAGAATAGACGCGAAAGGATCGGTCGGATTGATATGAGGCAAACCATGCTACGGATGAGGAAGAAAAGCCGTAATCATAACGAAGGCGAGAAAGGAGGACGGAGTGGTCGACAATGTCGAATGCGGAGGAGAGGTCGAGGGAGATGAGAACACTATATAGAGCCTTGTCTCGAGAAATGAGTAAGTCGTTGTACACTTTTATGCATGCGATTTCTGTCGAGTGATTAGAGCGGAAAACGGATTGGAAAGGAGGGTACAGATTGGATGAGGAGAGATAAGCGTTGATTTGTATTAAGATGAGGCGTTCTAAGAGCTAATAGTATCGAAAGCTATAGAAAAATCGACAAATAGTCCATGCGTGTGCCTATACTTTTATATGAAGAAAAATATACAAATATGTAAAAATATAACTGAGGCTCTGGCTTCAGTTAGGTGTTTCGTTTTTAGAACGACGCTCCTAACTAAAGTCAGAGCTTTTATAGTGGATATATCCGGACGAAATTCATATCGCTCATTTGGTAAGATTAGCTCCGCAAATTTGGACAGTCGGGAAGTCAGAAGTGTCGAGTAGAATGTGGATGTATGATTTAACATGACAATCCATCTAACGAAATTGGGTCGTTTACATCGCGGCGCCATTTATATAGCATTTTTATAACTAATGTTTCCAACAAAATTAGGCTGACTACCCTTGAATATCGAGTTAAATAACCAGCACCAACAATAACCGAGAGTGTCAAAGGACGATTTTAGATGCTTCACATCTAGTTTATCAGTCCCAATAGCTTTGTTATTCTGCATGCTGGTTAGCATTATTTTAAGTTCAAATATGTTAAATAGTCGCGTTAGAGTGGAATTGCTTTCGACTAAGGAGTCCCTTGTATTTGGAAATAATAATAAGGATATTTTATATATGTAGCCGTGAACAGCTGAAGAGGATGTTGAATTTGGTTTAGAAGAAAATAATTCGGTGAAATGCGAATGCCATTTCGAGATAGAAATAGAATACGCTCTTATGCGCCGACGAGAGCAAGCTTTCCTAAGTTGTTTTTCTGCAACTCTCAAAATTTTTAGCTACCTGTGTTGATCTGTCACTTTCATTTGCTGGCGTACCCGCCGAGAGAAAATTTGACTTTAAGGATGAATAAAAATAGGATTTATTTTAAAGTGGCAAATGCGTGCCAGCACACGCTTACATGACTACAACAAAACAAAAATGTAAATCATATGTCGAGAAGGTGTGAACGAAGGAGGTGTTTGAATGTGATAAAGGAGGGAGCGCGGTGGACATCGAGAAGGATTTGATTCCAGGCGAGTAGGGCGGTGACGAGGAAGGATCGGAGATCGTAGTTGTTGGAGTAATTAGGAACGTGGAGTAAGAGGGTAAGACGAAAACGCAGCGATAGCGAGGTGGGGCAAGTCTTCTAAGAAAGAAAGGTTGATGAACGATGGGTAGCCGAGAGCGATGAGACGAAAAGTTACGAGAAGAAGGCGGAGTTTGATGCGGTTGTGGATGGTGGGCCAGGATAGCTGGCCAAAATATGTGGATGTGTGATCGAAGCGACGGAGACGAAAGAGCACTCGAACGGCGTAGTTGATTATTCGTTGTAGGGGTAGGATGATGGATTTTGGAGAATTGGCGAAAAGGCAAACGCAGTAATCGATTTTAGGGAAAAGAAGCGATGAAAGAAGAGACATACAAGAGCAGAAGTCGATAAGGGGGCGGATACGGAGGATGTCACGGAGAATTAAGTTAGACGAGCAGACCTTGTCGCGGACGAAGGATTTAAGGGAAAGGTGATCATCGAAATGGAAGCCTAAGAAAGTGAGATGGTGGACTATGGGGATAATCGATTAGGCAAAATATACAGTGGAAGGAGATATGTTTGTTTTACGGGGGGATCCACATTATTTTAGATTTATCAGGGTTTAGAACGAGATGGAGATCGGGGAGACGTTCGTAGATAGAAGAAAGACAGTTGGAGGCATATATGCCGATATCGTGTATGCAATGTGCGGGTTCATGAGAATGGATGAGGATGTCATCGGCATATTGCATTACGTTAAAGGAGAAAGGTTTGATAAAAGGAGAGCGAGATCGCTAAGCAGTAGAGATAAAATCAGGGACCTAGGACTGAGCCTTGTAAGACCCCACAAAAATAGTGATGGGAGGGGAAGATGATGAATTAGAACAGACGCGAAAGGAACGTTCAGATAGATATGAGGCGAACCATGCTACGGAGGATGAAGAAAAGCCGTAATCATAACGAAGGCGAGAAAGGAGACGGAGTGGTCGACAATGTCGAAGGCGGAGGAGAAGTCGAGGGAGATTAGAACACTATATAGAGCCTTGTCTCGAGAAATGAGTAAGTCGTTGTAAACTTTCATGCATGCGATTTCTGTGGATTGCTTAGAGCGGAAATCGGATTGGAAAGGAGGGTAAAGATTGGATAAGGAGAGATAATCGTTGATTTGTATTAAGATGAGACGTTTTAAGCGCTTAGAAAGAGTAGGGAGTAGTGAAATGGGGCGATAGCTAGAAGGAAGGGAGGGGTCGAGCGATTGTTTCTTAGGGATGGGACGAACGATTGCGGATTTCCAGTGTGAAGGGAATATACGACTGCGGATGGACGAGTTAAACAAGGTTGTGAGAAATGGGGATATCGATGAGCATATAGATTTTAATATGTGAGTAGGCAGAGGATCGGCAGGTGAGGTTTTGCTGGGCAAGGACATGAAGACAGATGAGACTTCGGTAGGTGAGACAGGAAAAAGATGAAAGAGTTCCGGAACGATGAAGTTAGGCAGGGCAGAGTGGGATAGGATGAAGACCGGGTGTGTGAGAGAGCAACGTGGGTACTTTGGCCTGGAGAAATGACGAATATTCATGGGCATTTAAGTTGCACGGCGAAGAGGAGCGAGCAAAGATTGACAAAGCGTATTGTTTATTATCCATTTGTAAACAAATTCCGCTTAATAGTTTAAATTTATTTTTAATAATATTTATAAATATTAATTATGATATTAATTATAATTTTTAAATAATAATTTTTATAATTTATTTTTAAGTAATTTTGATATACATCCTTTCGTAGCAGATTGTCAAAATAAATGACTTTTTTAGAAGGATGTGCACAATCACTTAGTAGCAGTTGACAAACTGTTTTAAATGTTACATCAATGGGAACAAGTTTAATCTTTTTGACAGTCTGAATTAGAAGTTCTACTGATAGAAGATGAGGTAAGATTTTCCTACTAAGATTGCGATCTATACTTTTAATAGATAAGTTTAGGCCTACTTAGATCGATGTCTATTATTATTTTTTAATAAATAATAATGTAAAAAAGAATGTCAACAAATAATCAGTCAAAACTTTTTTCTCTCGATGCACTTCCTAGCTTGCGATTCTTTAGAAGTTACGAGCACAATCCATTCAGCGGAGCTGGGTGATGCCTTGACGACCTCTCACCGCAGATACACCGTGAAATCATTCTACATAAATTGATTTTTAGGCTTGCGCGAAGCTTCGAAATTTGTTGTGAGTATTGAGACTCATTTCTTTTTGATTGAAGTATGGCGATCCGCTGTAGCAAATGAGTGGTTTTTTTTGCTAGTACCACCACAATGAGAAAATACATGTGGTATGAATGAGGCGTGTTCCACTGCAACCACTCGCTCCAAGTCACTAGATATAGGTTCCAGCTGAGCAGGGATAAGGCGAACATCGCTCACCTTAACCCTTCTCAGTCTTCCTTCTGGAAGATATTCAAGAAGGAGAAGTTTGTCTGTTGGAAGGATAGAGCTTTGGGTTGGATTGGTAGTATAGGCCTTGATAATGTTTTGAAGGAGTCACTATCCCTACATAATTATGGAGCCACTCAATCTCCCCAACCAATCCCGCCTTGGGGTGACTTCAGAAGCAGGGACTTATCTGTTACAGATATCCTGAACTCCTGGGGGCCACTTCCGGGCACCTCTAAATCCGTCGCTCCACTATCTTCTCGAGTCTGTCAGCTTTTGACAGCCGATCAAAGAAGAGAAGTGGCCGTCACAATGCTTTTAGCCTCACCATCCGATGTAGCCGGCATCAATATTAGTCGTAGAATTTTCTTACCAAAGCATAGTCCGGTTTCATGTCCCAAAGATCTGCGTCCCATTTCGATTCAAAACTCCCTCATCTCCATCTACGAAAAAGCGCTTGCGCGTAGAATCCGCGACCATTTAAGTAGGCGTAATTTGATCCCACCGAGTTTTCACGGGTTTGTCAAGGGACGCTCGGTTCATTCAGCAATAGGTGAAGTGCATCAGTTTTGTAGGGATAATAGCCATCAACTAGCTGTGGCTGTTTTCCTTGACTTTTCTGCTGCATTTGACCGCATTTCCATTCCCTTTGTTATCTCCTCTCTCAGGTCACTCGGGTTGCCTGCGAGAATTGTTAACAGGGTGGAGATATTACTGTTTACCAAGAGGTTCTACTATGAAGACGACCCTGATGCGTGTCAGTTCTACCCTATTACAGGTGTGCCCCAAGGATCCCCACTTTCTCCTATCTTATTTCTTGCTGCCTCCATTGTACTATTCAAGAATTTTAAACGTGATCAACATCTAGTGGTATACGCTGATGATACCACGGCCCTGTTCTCTGTACGCAGGTGCAAAGATGTCGCTTCAGACATCAGCCGTTTCTTTTTAAGATTAACAGACCAGCTGACCCTATCCAATCTTATTTTAAATTCATCCAAATCGCAGGTAGTTGTCTTTCATGGCACCCCTGCGACAAAGAAAAAATTAAAGAGACTAGCACTCTCAGCTCTATCTTCTATATTGACTAATCAACCACTCCCTACCTTCACAAGTCGAGTAAAATACCTGGGGTTCACTGTTACGGTGAACTGGTCGGCGAAAGCTGACCTGGATAGACTTAAACGTATCCTGAAGAAAGCTAGGTGGGCCCTGAAACGGGCTCAGCATCTGTCGTTGAATGGGAAAACCCAAGTGCGCCTCTGGGGTACTTGGGCTATCTCGGGATTAGTCTTCTTTTCGAGAGGACGTCCTCCAGAGCAAAGACTAAGGTTTCTCAAGCTCCTCATCTCGCGATTACCGCGCATAGTCCGCCTAGATTGGATTCTTCGGGGGTGATAGACCCCGGGTGGTTCAGTCGAAGAGCGGCGTGTTGGATTAGCTGGAGGGCTCAGATCCCGCTGGACCTGAGGCCGTGACATCATTATGAAGACTAAATGCTATTATGAGTTGTCTTATTTGAACTGCATTTTTTTTCTCTCTTTTCGTTATTTTTTAGTGGTTGTTAGTTATTTAAGAAATTCCTTATCCTTACTCGCTCCAAGTGCTTGCTTTTCTTTCTGGTTTCATGGTATTCAAAGCAAGCATCCACTATTTTTGAGCTGTTTAAAGGTGTGAACGCGTTGAAAACGCATACGTCCATGAGAGTACGCACCGTTCTGTTATTGAAAAGTCCTGTGCATGCTGTCTAGACAAATGCGTTGAGCTGCACTCTTACAAGAACATAAACAAACAAAAAAAACAGAACAAATCAAGCAGATAATTAAGTTAAATTGTTTAAATAAGGTCGGATTTGGCGTTTGAAGCACGGCTAGGAAGTAGATTGGGGTATATGAGGATGGTGAGGAAGTAGATTGGGGTATATGAAGATGGTGGGATGTATGATCAAAACGACGAAGACGAATGAGAATTCGGACGGCTGCGTTGATGATGCGTTGTAAAGGAAGAAGAGTGGATTTAGGTGAGCTGGAAAATGGACTAAGACAGTAATTAGGTCTTGAGAAAAGGAGAGAAGATATAAGTCATACAATAAGTGAAATCGATGAATCTACGAATTTGACGGAGGTTGCGGAGAATCAAGGTAGATGAGCGTACTTTATCTCTAACGAAATGTTTAAGTGAAAGTCGGTTGTCAAAATGGAAGCCTAGGAAAACGAGATTATCAACGATAGGAAGAATTGTAGAATTTAATAATACGGATGAAGGTTCTAAGCAACGACGTTGAGGAAGGATCTATATTATTTTGGATTTATTAGGATTCAGAGTAAGACGAAGAGAAGAAAGATAGTTGAACATTGAGGTAAGACAGTTGGAAGACAAATATTGTCCAACTTGTTAATTGAGACAAGATAACTGGACGGGATGGAAGAAAGCTGAGAACTAAAATAGTACGAACATATGCGAAATTTATGGTTTGATAGATATGAAGAAAACCAAGCTACAGTGAGTAAAGAGAAGCCATAATCATGACGAAGACGATGGAGAAGAATCGAGTGATCGACGATGTCAAAAGCAGATTAGAGATCAAGAGAAACTATGACACTACATAATTTATGATCGCGCGAAAGGAGTAAGTCGTTATAAACTTTACGACATGCAATTTCAGTAGAGTGATTTGAGCAAAAAGCTGCTTGGAAGGGAGGAAACAAATTGTAGGAAAATAGATATGTATTAACTTTCTTGAGAACAAGACGCTTAAGGAGTTTGAAGATGGTTGGGAGAAGTGAGATAGGACGGTACGAAGATGGTAATGAGGGATCGAGATATTGCTTTTTGAGAAGAGGACAAACAGTGGCGTATTTCCAGTAGGAAGGAAATGCGCGACTATGGATAGACAAGTTGAACAATGTGGTTCGGGAGGGTGAGATAGATGGGCATATATTTTTAAGCAAGTGAATTGGAATTTGGTCAGAAGGAAATGCTTTATTAGGTAGTGACAGAAGAACCGAAGAAACTTCATCAGACGAAACGGAAAAAAGGTGGAGTAGCTCTGGGAGGGAAGTATTTAAAGAGAAGAGTTGGTACAAGAGGGCTATGGGTAGTCGAGAAAGTAAATTAGATAGCTTAGTTTGTAGATAAGAAGAAAATTCATCAGGATTTATATTACGAGGGGTAGATGATTGTGAAAGAATTGAGTTCAAGATTTTTAAATGAGATTTAGAGTTGGAAGATGACTCAAGTTGATTTCTTCGCCAAAAGAGAGTACGTTTAGTACGTATAAGAATGAGATGTGAACGGCGTAGAGAAAAGTAGGAATCACGGAGATTTGGAGGGAAAGAGTTGGGAGAACGTTTAAGAAAGCGATTATACACACGAAAAGAGTGACTGAGTCGACACTTAGAAAGACTACAGCTAGAATCGAACCAGAGAGCATGGCGCAAGCGCTGAGAACTTCGGAGTCGACTAGGCAGAAGGTTATTGAGGATCAACGTAAGTTCAGCATCAAACATAATGCAGAGATAATCGGGAGAGAGATAGTTAAGAGGAAGTGAAAAGAGTAAAGAATTGAGTAAGGCTGTGCAGAGAATAGGGATATTGTTTAAATTCCAGGGTCGACTTGGTGTGGATAATGGTAGAGGCAAAGAAGGAGGATGGGGACAAGTAAGAGTGACAAGGAAATGATCGGACAAACCAGGATCAGTAATTGACAAAGAGGTATAGTCATTGAAGCAGTTAGGAACAGCAATGATGTCGAGAGCACCGCTGAGAAAAAAAACGTGTTTTTTTTTCAATTATTCAATTCAGCAAATAAACACCTGCTAAAAACGACCGTCATTGTCAAAATACAATCCTAAGGCCTTGCGTATGAAAATCTACTATGGGGAATAAGAGCTCATCCTAATCAGTGCGCTCAGAGAAAGTTTCTCATGTGTCAGCTCTAAGATCAAATCAATGAAGAGTCATTAAAGTGTTTGCAAGAAAGCTCCTGTACTACAAGACTTTATCAAAAGAATAATGGTCAACAATTAGGAAGGCCGCCTTTCTGTATTGAAAAGCAGCACCTTACAAGTTGATCACTTCAAAAGTTTTTGGGATTGTAAGCAAAGAAATAAAAAAGCATATATCAAATGAAATGATAAGCTCAGAGGACATTGAGCTTCAAATGAGGTTGTAGCTTCATTATCTTGTCTCATTCGAAGAGAACATCACACTGTAAGATTTATTTGATGCGTGACCGATTACGCTTATGAGGTCATCAAATGGCATCTCGGCTCGCGCAACTGCCACCAAGTTGATCGACGAGTAACTCGAAAGGTGGTCAACCATAGGGTTGAGCGCCTTTCGATTTGGGAGAGCAACAGCTTCCAAGTGGATCGCTTCAAAGAACTTTGGGATTTTAATTAAAAAAATGAAATCAAATAATCTCTCAAATGCAATGGATGTTGCGCAGCTTCAAACATGTTTTTTAAAAGGTTGATGTATACTTATGTAAGAGGAGATTACACGAAGATATTTTGAATGCGTGTCCGATCACGCCTAAGACGTCATCGAATAGCATCTCAGCGTGCACAGATGCCATCAAGTAAATCGACGAGGCAAATTGCCGCTTAACTTCTAGCTTTTCTGCTAGCAGTCTGGTTAGATATTTCACTAGGAAAAGTGATGTTTATTCCAAAAGGTCAATGGGTATCAGCGGCTATGGACACAAGACCAATCACTATATCCAATAATATGGTGATAGTATACGATAAGGATCTAATGAGATACCTAACTAGCCACTACGAATCAATCTTGGACATTGTTGGGTAACTACATTCACGGTTTACATAGTGGTAGGGAATTGTAAAAGCTATCAGGGCCTTGCAGGGTTTTCTCATCAATGATATACGGCCGTCGTTGCTGTATTCTCAGGGCGTGTCTGCAGCTTTGGACAACTCACACTCGACACAGTAATGGAAACGTTAAAAAAAGTGATGTCTATCTGAGCATCCTGCGTCGAGTGTGGAGGGTTGGAGAGCAGAAGCTGTGGTAACACATTTGATTACTTTATCATTTATATTTAACTTCACATACTATTTGTGGATTCGTGGATAAAAGCCATTTATTCTCTCTGGTTATCACAATTTTATTCACGAATTGTCTTGATGGATACTCTGTTCAAGCCGGATACACTCAAACTAACGACAGACTGTCCTGAAGCAGAACGCGAATGGCGTCACTGGCGATATCACTTCGAAACATTTATCAAACGCATCAAAATGGATTCACAAGATGACAAACTTGATCTCCTGAAAATCTCAATTTCCGCTCAATTATTCGACAAGATTGACGAGTGCCTGGATTATGATTCAGCAATGGATGTCCTCGACAAAGCATTCATAAAATCTACAAATTCGGTTTACAAACGACACCTACTGTGTTCTGCACGACAAAATCTCGATGAATCGATATCTAACTATGTGGATCGTCTTGAAACTCTTGCGCGACAATGCACCTTCAAAGATGTGAAAGCTAAGGAGCTGCGCGATATTCTTATTTGCGATTCATTTATTACGGGTTTACAATCGAACGAAATTCGTCAACGCATACTCGAGACTAATGACATCGACAAAGAGAAAGCTTATCAAGTCGCTCGAACGATTGAAGCAGCTCAAACTCAATCAAACGAATATCGACACACATCCGAATTCACAGTAAATGCCTTAAGGGAAACCAAAGGTTCAAAAGGAAATACTGATATTTCTGAAAGTGAAGAATCTATTGCCGTAGCTCAAAAGATCAACAAGAAAAGGTGCTACTTTTGTGGTGGAGTTATGCATACACGAAATCGTTGTCCAGCCCGGGATGCTGAATGTTCATTCTGCTTAAAACGTGGACACTACGAAAAAGTTTGTCGAACTAAGTTGCTTCGATCTCGACGAAAATACAATCGTAATACTCGACCATACGCGTCTGACTGTAAATCACTTAATATCATATCCTGTCAAAATGCAAATGGTGATGCATCTAAACTTGACGACATGACGGTACAAGTTCGCGTTGGAACACAACAGCTGGATGCTCTTATCGATACAGGGAGCTCTTCCAACTTTGTCGATTCATTAGTTATTCGAAAACTAGGTATTCCTACAGAATCTTGTTGTGTTAGGATTTCCATGGCTAATTCATCATTTACATCCGTATGCAATGAACGATGCGTATTACCGATATCTTACTGTGACCGAAACTATACTGACATTCAATGCTTCGTCATGCCTCATCTTTGTCGTGATCTCATACTTGGTCATCCATTCCTGCGCTTGCATTCAAGTGTTTCCATTCGACTTCGAGGAAATGCTAAGCAAGAAACATTAACCATTAGTCAACTATCGAGCATGGAAATCGATATACCGTCGTTATTTTCAGACGATTTTAAAAACTGGAAACCTGCAGCAATTCCGTCCCGGCGCCGTAATATCGAAGATCGCCGCTTTATTGCTTCGGAAGTAAAACGAATGTTGTCCGAAGGCATCATCGAGCGCAGTCGCTCACCGTGGCGTGCGCAAGTTCTTATTGTAAACAGAGAAGGACGTCGTCGTCTAGTAGTAGATTACTCGCAGACCGTTAATAGATTCACGGTCCTCGAAGCTTATCCCATGCCCCGAATTGACGACCTGATCGACACCATATCGTCCAATAACGTGTTTAGCACCCTTGATTTAAAAAGTGCTTACCATCAAGTTCCTTTGCGAGCAAACGAAAAATTCTTGACCGCCTTCGAGGCAGATGGTCAACTCTATAAATTTCAGCGTATGCCTTTTAGACTCACGAATGCTGTAGCCGCCTTCCAGCGAATAATCAACGAGATCATAGAGAAATAAAACTTAACCGGCACCTATTCATACCTCGACGATATCATTGTGTGCGGCAAAACACAGCAAGAACATGATACAAATCTGGCCAAGTTTCGTGAAGTTGCTTCTAGGTACCGAATAACACTAAATGAATCGAAATGTATGATTAATAAAACGATGATCAATATTATGGGATATCAAGTTGGTAGTGGTATTAAACGGCCTGATCCTAATCGTGTCTCACCTTTGCGAGAACTGCAGGTACCTCAAAATAAACGTCAACTGCGAAGAATTGTCGGCCTTTTCTCACATTATTCCAAATGGATTCAAACTTTTCGTCGCAGATTCGTCCGTTAGCTGAAACCACGATATTTCCTATTACACCTGCAGATAATTCGTGATTGTATTATTTCAGCTACTCTAACACACATTGATTTCAATAAGACATTTACAGTAGAGACTGACGCATCCCTTTATGCTATCGGTGCTGTATTAACGCAGGATAACAAACCCGTCGCATTTTATTCGCATACACTTAGTAAGAGTGTCGTTGGACATTCCGCTATTGAGAAAGAGGCCCTTGCCATCGTTGAAGCATTGCGATACTGGAGGCACTATTTGTCTGGACGAACTTTCAATGTTCTAACGGATCAAAGGTCAGTTTTATTCATATTTAACAGGAATCATAAGAGTAAAATTAAAAATGAAAAAGTGCAAAGATGGCGTCTCGATCTATCTGAGTTCAAATATTGTATACTTCACTGGCCTGGAAAGTTGAATTATGCTGCCGCCTCAATGTCTAGGGATATTTGTGCTTCAAGTTGCGGTCACTTTAACAAACAGAAAGATTTCAAGCTTCTTTATGAACTTCACGCTACGCTTTGCCACCCAGGAGTCAATCGTTTGTATCACTTCGTTCAATCGAATCAACTTCCATATAGCACTGAAGACGTTCGTTATGTTGTATCTCATTGCGTTACCTGTTCGTTGTTGAAACCAAACTTCTTCAAGCCTCCAAAAACTGCCCTCATCAGAGCGACACGACCTTTCGAAAGAATTTTACTTGACTTCAAAGGTCCTTTGCCCAGTTCATCAGGCAAGAAATATTTGCTTACAGCCGTCGATGAATATTCTCGTTATCCCTTTGGATTTGCATGCCGTGATATGTCCGCTCAAACAGTGATAAATTGCCTGCGTGGTATAGTGACAATATTTGGTCCACCTGAATTTGTACATTCCGATCGCGGGTCATCCTTCATGTCGAAAGAATTCTCTGATTATCTGGAGAGTATTGGCACGGTAGCAAGTCACTCTTATCCGTACAATCTGTTAGGCTACGGCCAGATCGAACGCTATAACGGTATATTATGGAGCGCTGTACTTTTGCGGCTTAGAGACTACAATCGTCCGGTTGCTGCTTGGGAAACGGTCCTCGCTGAAAGCCTTCAATCTATTCGAGGACTATTATGCACCTCAACTGGCTCGACACCTCATGATCGAATCTTCAACTTCTCTAGACGCCCATTAATTAAATTCAATTTACCAGAATGGCTCCGTCGTCCCGGATCTGTATTCGTGCGAAACTTCTACAAACAC
Source organism: Pomphorhynchus laevis (assembly GCA_012934845.2). Classification (NCBI taxonomy): domain Eukaryota; kingdom Metazoa; phylum Acanthocephala; class Palaeacanthocephala; order Echinorhynchida; family Pomphorhynchidae; genus Pomphorhynchus; species Pomphorhynchus laevis. The sequence goes on along the minus strand of WNNJ02000864.1, from coordinate 25,786 downwards.
GACAAATACGACGATAAATTGCTCAAAGCTAAACTGATAAACGCGAATCCAAACACGGCTCATATCGAACTTCCATCTGGGAAATAAGCAAATATTTCAACTCGACACCTATCTCGTTATCCTTCAGAAACCTCTATTTACAAGGATCCAGACAGTTCGGATATTCGTAGTTCGGGATTGTCAAGGGACGGGGATGACGACTAACAAGATAGCTTCGATAGGAACCAACTAGACTATGAAGATGATAACAATAACGGAAAGCAATATGATGCCACTGACAATATCGATATGAACTTGAGTTCAAAGAGGACATCAATTCCTGAGGCAAACCATCATCCCGTGACAACTAGAGAATTCTACCGACGAAGTACAAGAAGTCGAAGAAGTCCTGCATACTTCCAAAAATATCGCATGGGATGAATGTGGTATCACATTTAATTACTTTATCATTTATATTTAACTTTACCTACTATTTGTAGATTCGTGAATAAAAGCCATTTATTCTCTCTGGTTATCACAATAAGTGGTTATCAATCTGTTTATCAATCTGGTTATCACAATAAGTGTTCTCAATCTGGTTATCAATCTGGTTATCACAATCTGGTTATCACAGAAGCTACTATCTAGAAGACGACAATGGTCCCCTTTATAAGCTATCCAATGGTCCTGTTTGTCTCCAATCGTGTATATGATTACGACAAGGGAAGTCTTGGAAAAACTCTTGGATAGTAACACTAGTGGTACTGTGTACGCTGCTATATATCACTGGTGCTTAAAAAAGATTCCTTGTAAGATGTTAGATTCGAAAATAGTGAAGCATGTCATGAATAGGATTGCTAGACGTCTATCTAAGTGGATGTGTCGTTAAACCCAACGAAAAGCAATTTCATTCACTACAGATTTCGCAAACCAGGACGCTATTTTAAGTTATTTGGCACCATTTCGGAAAGCCGAAAGAGACAAATGAGGATACTGGGATATGTTTTCGGATCAAGGCTGCACTTGAGATTGGATATGTCAAAATGCTTTAAATTAGTAAAATAATAGTTGTTTTTGCAGGCGAAACGATTAATTCTGGTTTGAGGAGATGTATAGTCGTGTTTAATGTGCTTGTATTCAAATACTTCTACTTAAATAATAGTCCAAATAAAATACTTATACTCAAATAATATTATAATATTTGAGTACAATAATACTCAAATTATTATAATATAATTTTATTTTTATATTCTATTTTTAAAAGAATAGATGAGTAAAATATATTAATAAAAATGTGAAAAAGTTTATTATGTAAAAATAAAAATTTTTGAATATATTTGTTTTGTATAAACTTAATAATTTTATGTATATATATTTAAGTTTTGTTACCTTTCTATATTTAAACATTTAAAAATGTAAATTTTATTGTTAATATAAACGAGTTAAATTGTATCATCAGTTTTTGTTATTTTTCTTCATTATTGTTATTTTTTAATATCACAAATCAACAAATTACAGCAGACAAAATAGGCAAAGGCTTCCCGTTGACGTGTAAGCAAAAGCGCGCATATAGGTCGAATAAAATAAAATTCAATTTGTAAAACTCAATTTAATGTTTTTTCCTTTAATAAAATGAAAACATTTAATATTTTTTCTTACTAATAAAAATACAGTTTGCGGTAAATATTGTTATTTTTCTGATAATGCAGTGCAAGCTAGCGAAATATAAAAATTCAAAATCTAATTTCTCTTCATATTTTTTCAAACATAATGTTTAGAGAAGGGATAAAATTTTTATTTATTTATTCAGATACATGCCAAAGCCAAAAGGCTATTCAGACAGAGTCAAAAAAAGACGAAAAGCAAATAGTCATTCACTGGATCGTAGTTAAATAGGATAGTCAGTAGTAGAGCTCTTGAATGGCGGCATTGTTCACATATCCATTTGCAGCATCGTGATTTAAACGTCCTCAAGCTGGGAACAGCAACAACTACCTCGGGCAGCGAATTCCACATGTTAATTCTCCTCCTCGACAGTCTAAAAATTTTCATTAATTTGCCATATCGAGATCTATACAAAACTCTACTAAGTCCCCGCATCCTACCTACTCGGCTAGTGATTAAATCAGTGGGATAACTCACCTCACAATTTGACATATGCCATATACAAAGAACTTCCAAAACTATGAATGTCCACATGCACCGACAACACTGAATACAACTAAGACGTACCCGATAATCACATCCACCTAAGCCAACACAGAACCTCGAACAACGCATACGAATATACTCCAGTTCTTATAGTTTATGCTCGGTGATAGAAAACTAGACTGAATGCAGTATTCCAAATGCCTCGAAGAGGGAGGTGAATAATCTCTTGAATATTTGTCAACGTAACCTGGGGAATGAGCTTTTTATACAATATAATGCTTTAGGAGCTTTACCTATGCTAAACTAAGAGAGTCGCTGTTCCGAGTAGTATGGCCAGATCCCTCACTACACGGAATTTAGTTTGCATGGGATTTTTTAAGTGTACTTTACAGGCTGCCACTAGCTATTATAGCCCGGTTAAACGATCCTCTAGTGTTGCCTCTCGTCCACCCTGGATTGATCGTCAGGTCAACAGTGCCATAAAGTTGCGTGACCGCAAATTCCAAGAATTTAAAAATGGCCATTGTTCCTACCGACTGTACAAACAGACAAGAAACTTTGCAACATCGTTAAAAAGATCCAAGCGCAAGCATTTCATTGATTCCCTCTGCCGCTGTTGCGTGGGCAACTCATCCCGTTTCTTCAAACATCTCAGGACCCATCTGAAGCCCGGAAATATAATTCCATGTCTCGCCAACATACAAGGGACAATTATGAATGACCCGAAGCTCATAGCAGAGGAATTCAGTATTCACTACTCAAATATCGCATCCGAGGTCCCTTCGTCTTCCAACTATACCTAGTGCTCTGGTCTCCTGAATAAAAAAACGATTTATTTTAACGTGGCAAATGCGTGCCAGCGCACGCTTACATGACCACAACAAAACAAGACTGTGAATCAGGTGTCGAGAAGGTGTGAACGGAGGAGGTGTTTGAATATGATAAAGGAGGGAGCGCGGCGGACGTCGAGAGGAAGTTGATTCCAGGCGAGTGAGGCGGCGACGAGGAAGGATCGGAGACCGTAGTTGTTAGAGTAATTAGGAACGTGGAGTAAGAGAATATGACAGGAACGAAGCGATAGCGAGGTGGGGCGAGTGTCGTCTAAGAAAGGAAGGTTGATGAACGATGGGGAGCCGACAGCGATGAGACGAAAAGTAACGAGAAGAAGGCAGAGTTTGATGCGGATGTGGATGGTGGGCCAGGAGAGTTGGGCAAGATATGTGGATGTGTGGTCGAAGCGACGGAGACGAAAGAACACTCGAACGGCGTAGTTGATTATTCGTTGTAGGGGTAGGATGATGGATTTTGGAGAATTGGCGAAAAGGCTAAGGCAGTAATCGATTTTAGGGAAAAGAAGCGATGAAAGAAGAGACATACAAGAACGGAAGTCGATAAGGGGGCGGATACGGCGGATATCACGGAGAATTAAGTTAGATGAGCGGACCTTGTCACGGACGAAGGGTTTAAGGGAAAGGTGATCATCGAAATGGAAGCCTAAGAAAGTGAGATTGTGGACTATGGGGATGATTGATGAGGCAAAATATACAGTGGGAGGAGATATGTTTGGTTTACAGGGGAGGATCCACATTATTTTGGACTTTTCATGGTTTATAACGTGATGGAGATTGGAGAGACGTTTGTAGATAGAAGAAAGACAGTTGGAGCAAGAGTAAAAAAGTCAAGCATAAAAACCACATAAAATATCACACTGACTCATTTTAGTGACCTCCGATTCGCGCTGGTTTAAATGGCTTCCCCTGTACCAAATTCAGTACCGAGGGTACTGAATCCTCCCCCTGTACCCTCGGTTCATTGGTATGAGATTTCAAAAGGACGATGAATTGCAAATCGTGGAGCGCGGATGCAGCGCGAATACATCTTTGTGAGAAACACCTAAATGTGAGATCGTAGTTTTCAAATTTCATTCGAGTATAAAGTCCCGTGTTTTCGAAACTTTTTAGCTGCTATCTTTTGGAATAGTACATTGCATTCTTTGCCGTTTCCACCATAACATGAGATTATAACAGGAATAAAATAAAATCGATCGACTTCTCCGATTCTCTCAATATACTTGTTCCTTTGTTGCGACAAGTTAAATTCAAAGCAATAACTTATGCTCATTGATGTATTTGACTGAGCGTGAGCGTTAAAAACGCATGTTTCAGGGTAAGTGCGTTTTGTCTTGTTCCCATTTATATCGGAACACACAAGGTCGAGTCTTGCATTTTTATCAGTTGTTGTGGCGTTGTTAATGAAGCGAACCTCGGAATTAATTGTCTCAAAGTGGGTTCAATTTGAACATTGTTACAGATTTCCGTGAGATTTCGTTCAAATAGGTCACAGACCATGTCGTGCATCATCGAATGGAGTCCTTCTCGAGGATAAGAATATGCGCGGGGAAGAATATTCGAGGCACTGCACTGGCACATTGTTGAATCATCTAGACGGTTAGCACACCATATCTGACTATCATTGCATCACAAAACTCCTTATTACGAAATAACGTCATCAAGAAACTCGTTATAATAATATAATAATATTTTTTAAATCAAAAGTTTGTTGACAAGATAATTACAAAAAGACAAATAAATTTATTAATCATCCAAACACCGAGATCGCGCTTGTTTTTACTATGACTTTCAAGTGAACGAGTGTTGGTCTATCATGACTTTAATCAAATATCGCATATGTTTGACGGATTTCTTACATATTATTACGATTTACGCTAAATGAAGCAGAATCCAAACGACCGCAATTGTTTCATTTTACTCATCAATAGTTATATTTTACTTTCAACAGTTACCTGGCCAGATCCCGCTGTTGTTGGAGTACACGGCGCGTGGAATTACTTTCAGAGAACCTTAGAATCGCTGCTTATTTTATTCTCTCCACTTAGAAGCAGGACACGTCGAAAAGATTCTCCCTGGTTCGATTCTGAGTTACGTTCAGCATTGAGGACTCGTAATTTGATCTTCAATCGCTACAAAGTTGGGGAGTGTAGTTATGATGTTTTTAAACAGGCAAGAAATTTATTCAATTCATTGAAGAGAAAGAAGCGGTGTGCATTTGAGAATGCATTAGCTAACAAGTGTAAATACGATTTAAAGGTCCTTTTTCAGTACCTATCAAGCAGGGGAGCTGTTGATTCTTCGATTTGTCACTACTTCTATGACATTTCTGCGAATGACCTAGCTGAAGAGTTTGCGGCACACTATTGCACTTCAGTAGAGCCCGCAAATGAACATCAAACTTTTTGTATGGAATCTAGTGTGCTGAACACTTACTCTGACACGTGTCTTGAGTTGGACCTTGACAATTTGATAACGCCAGCTAAAGTCTATTCCGAATTACGCCGTCTAAAAGCAAATAATTCAAGAGGTTGTGACTTACTACCTTCTGTTTATCTGCGCAGATTAGCAGGCTCAATTTGCGTTCCTCTCTGTGCAATTTTTCGCCAGTCAATCTTGGAAAGATCTCTTCCTAATGTGTGGAAGCAGTCAATTGTTCTTCCCTACTTCAAGAAGGGAGATCGCTCTTCCGTCGAGAATTATAGGCCGGTGAGCATTACCTGCATTTGCTGTAGAGTGTTGGAGAGGTTTGTGCATCGCTACATGGTTGAGTTTTTTCGTGTAGGAAAAATTTTAGTCCCTAATCAGCACGGATTTCGGGAGGGTTATTCAACTGTTTCAAATTTGCTTGATGCTCATCTTGATTGGACAGCGAATAAGACACATTATATCGATACAGACATTATATTCTTCGACTTTTCTAAAGCTTTTGATAGAGTAGATCATGGTCTACTTCTTCAGAAACTTGTCAATACTGGACTCCCAAACATAATAGTTGATTGGATTAGAGAATTTCTTCGTGATCGTTGCTTTCGAGTACTTGTCGATTGGTCATTGTCTGTGTCTAGAGAATGTCATATTGGAGTACCTCAAGGTTCAGTTTTGGGTCCGCTTTTATTCAGCATTTATGTTAACGATTTGCCTGGGTGCATTCGCTCTCGATCATGTTTGTATGCAGATGACTTAAAAATATGGCGGCCCATTCATTCATGTGAGGATGTTGATAATTTGCAAACTGACATAGATAATTTGGAGTTGTGGGCGGCGTTAAACAAGCTTGTGATAAATGTTTCGAAATGCAAACACATGCGTATTATTGGTAATGCTCGCAAGCAACTAACATCAGCTTGTTACACATATAAGGACTGTATTGTGGAAAGTGTCGATAGTTACAAAGATTTAGGAGTATGGGTTACCTCTAATTTATCAACCAAAAAGCACACTGATCAAGCTTGTGCCAACTCCAATAAAATGATAGGTATGATTCGACGCGCGTTTGTTCGCGTTAATCCGACTGCTCTTCGGCCTCTGATTTTAGCACATGTATTGAGTAGACTTTTATATGCAGCTCCGGTTGTATACCCACGTACTGTGCATGAACATAAGAAATCAGAGAGGGTACTTCGCAGGGCAACAAAGCTAGCACCAACGTTGGCGTCGCTGCCTTATGAAGACAGACTGAGATCATTAGGACTTGAGACCGTCACATGGACCCGTCGGTACATGGATATGTGCCTTGTTTGGCATTTATTCCAACGTCCTCATCACCCTCTTCGGAGTAGGGTTCAACTACGTTGTTCAAATGTTCTTCGCGGTCATTCTTTAACTATTCGAAGAAACAGAGTACAGAAATTGGGCGCGATGCAATTTGATAGAAGAATTGTTGAGCTGTGGAACAACCTTGATGCAGACACCGTTGGATGCAGTTCACTTAGTGCTTTTAAAAGAAGACTACGAATGGATCAAGCAATGTTTCGTGTTGCATTTCCTTATTTTAAAAACTAATTAATTTATTTACGAACTTATTGTGAGCCAGCTATTTGAGCTAATGCTCGTATGTTGTTGAATGTATAATAATAATAATTTTTTTTTATTTTTTAAATACCAGTTTTTATTATAAAAATAAACAACAAATACACATAATATCCTTAAATTTGTTTGCTTTTTGATCATTCATTGATGTAATAATAATAATAATTTTTTTTTAGAGAGAATAATTTACATCAATAGTCAAGGAATAATTTTTTTTTTTTTTTTTTTTTAATTTATTTTTTTTTAAAGAAGAAGAAAGTATTACAAAAATAATCATCATAGTTAGTTTATGGAAAAGTCGCATAGGTTACCGCCGTCATCGTCGCGCCATCGTATTGTCGTATTCGATGTCATCGTCTTTTCTGTCGCTCGGGCGGCATCAATTACTGGTCGTCCTCTGGAGGACCGGAAACCTCTGATACACCGCGACGTTGCTCGGCAAATCGTAAAACCCACGACGCTTTTTAGACGATACAAGCATTTACCGTAGGAGATGTGGGCATTCGATTGTAGGAAGGCAATACGCTGTAGGACTTTGCGCGCGTTTTCTGCTAGACCACCTGACGTTGATAAAGCAAAAGGGATGAATGAGCCCCGTTCAATTTTTTCCACCCTTTCGGCATATTTTGTTATCTTTCTTTGTTCATTATATCTGTAAGCGCCGGCAGTTGTCGAAGAATACGATTCCGCAAGATGATTGAAGATCGTAACGTCTATGAACGTTCGCTGGAATCGATTTTCGAACAAGCCATTGCAAACTACGTCGAGCCTTGCATTCATTTCCCTGGAGGTTGAAGGATGATCAAAATGGACGTTATCTGGAACAGACTCTAACACCGGTTCGACACCTACACCACGGCAGACAGACGTTAATTCTTTCGCCAAAACGTCTCTGACAGCGTCGTGGCGTGCAATTTGAAACCCGCCACGTTTACATGACACTAGGTGTGAGGCGGTAGCTTTCTCGCTACAGACACAGAATTGAGGAAGATTCGGCGGATCCCAGTTGTATCTGACAGCAATGCAGTCTGTAAACTCGGTGGGTGACAACGCGAAATAATCCTTTTCGACATGCATTGAAGATAGCCATGTCGAGGCACCGGGCATTTTTGCATGGGCCAGAGCTTGCTGCGTAGACTCAGGCAGATCGATCAGTGCTTGCGTAATGCGATTACTAAGGACGCATAATTTCTCCTTTGCGATCGACAAACTGATTTGTTGTTGGTGTGCTCTTAATTGGCCGTCTTCCAAGCCTGTGCTATATGAATCGCATATGTGTTGCGACGCCAGGTAATCCATCGTGTAAGTTGCATTGGGATCCATTATCCCCAGGCCTCCTAAAGCTAACGGGCTGGTTAGTACAATCTTCAGTGACTCGTTGAGCTGTTTCTGAGTAAGTGCCGGAATGAGCCTATCCACTATAGCTGCATGGAGCGGATGTATCTGATTCTCACTACAGTTTGTTGTTCTTAGAAGAAACGACCATTTCCATTGAACAGACTTGGTGAGACCAATGTACGCCATGTGTGGATCTGACGGGCACACTTCGGTAAGCTTCTTAACCATCTTGACTGCGCCTTCAATCTTATGATTGACAAAGCATGAAATATAGTTATCGGTGCCAATAGCAGAACCAAGTACATTGACGCCATTATCACTGATTTTGATGCTTGGAAAGGCATCCGTAATTGAGCTTGCCAGATTATGTAAGAGTAGAGTGGATTTAGACGGGTTGACGTAGTATCCGAATTCAGGGCCTATTTTCAGCAGAATATTCCATAAATTTTTTAAGAGATGGGGTGGTCCGATAAAATTTGCATCGTCTGCAAACCATCTTTGGGTGATCCCTGGACATCGTGCTGCAATTGTACGAATAAGGGGAATTGATGCCATAGCAAAGGCTGCCATCGAGAATGGATCGCCCTGCGTCACACCTTCTCGTGAATATATCGAATCCTCTTCAAGTACGAGCTGGGCGTCCACGGAGTAGACATTTTCGAAGGCCTGTGCGAAGGCTGGACATATCCGAGCCATGTTTTTCTTTGCTACCATTCGGTTTAGTCTGTTGAATGCGTTGCTTGCATCTACGCATAGTAAAGCATTGTCTGGACGTGAAGCGAATTCCTTTCGTAGTGAGTGAATGGCGAATTCGATCCCATTACGTTGTGACGCACACAGTTGCAACGTACCAGCAACTTTCTGTAGATCCGGTTTGACGTATTGAAGTATCACACGGGAGATGATGCGGCGGTCAACATTCGCCACTCCGATAGGTCGTACTCCATCTAATTTTTTAGGAATCGCTATCAGCCTGCACGCAACAAATGCCTGAAGACTGCCGGTTGTCATCTGTCGAGAGGCCACGGAGATCGCTAGGGCAGCAAGGGCTTCCGCTAGATTATTTGACTGGGTCCCAAACACGGTCAGCATACGTCGCCATGACAAGGCGTCTAATCCGGACGGACCAGCCGATCCGTTTGTTGAGCAAGCTGAACGCACAATATCTTTTCCGGTAATAGCTAGAAACATAGTGGGGTGATGGGGTAAGGCATCTTTCAACGTTTCCTTCAAAAGGGCAGTTTCAGACATTTCTGCGGGGTGTGGATGGAGCTCTTCCAATATTTCTTTGACTGAACGGTTTCCAATTTTTACATCCGGCGATAGTGGTCCGCAAGATTCATTTTCCATGAGCAATAACGTTGATGTAGACAACTTCCCTTTGGCGACGAGTTTACAATATCGTTTTTTCCAGTCTTGTTTTTTTCGCAGGTGCTGCGTTTCAAATTGCTGGCGGGTATGTAAAGTCTCTACCTCTTCGAACAACGTCATTATTTCACCTTTTTTCCAGAGGGCGATTCGTCGTTCTAGGGTTTTTCGAATGGCGGCCACTTTTCTTGAGTCGATTGGGTATAGAATGCATTTCGCCAGTACAGTGGCTGATTTTAATGGGTCAGGTTTCGAAGTATGATTATCCTCAGCTGCACTCAAGTAAAGTTTACCCATGAGTTCAATAAACTCTTTGCTGGCATTGCATTTTGGCAATTCTAATGTCCTTGGTGTCCAGTGAATTACATTCTCGTAAATCATTTCAATTTGCTGATGTGCCGAGGCAGTCCTAAGAGTATCCATATTAATACCAGTTGGCTGATTTACCGAAGTGCAATGTGGACGCGGTTTACCATTGATGTCGTCTAGAAAGGCTTGGGTCGTTGTAAACGGCCGTAACGGATTTGTGAGTGTCGCACAGGCATTAAGATCGTCACCTCCCGTAGATTCGTGTGTGAGTTCAGTACTGGCTGGTGTCCGCTTAGAGAGACAATTTGTCGCTCGACAGTTCATGCATGATCGTCCGGCCTTTGCGCATTTGCATCCTCTACAAACAGCTGCTGGTCCATTACATGTGCAACATAGAGACTGATTTGAAGGTTTTCCTCGCACCATAATCGAACGATTAACTGTAAGCACCCTTTAATCCCGTTGTATTTACTTTGTCAAACAATATTCCGTTGTATGTTTATTGTATGTATATTGTATGTTATTTTATCTCAAACTTTTTTTAAATAATAATAATAATAATAATGGAGAGAAAATTTATTGCCATCGCGCCTCTCGGCTTCGACAAAATATAAAAGAAAGAAAATATAGTTACAATAAATCAAAAACATTCAATTTAAACGGATGCTGATGTTAGACGTTGTACCATTACATTGCATCTTCTCTTCGTCATATACTATGCCCCTAATGCTTCTGCACTTTTCCTCTTAAAAGGCCTCAGATAGATCGTGCACTTTACTTCATACGATCAATATCTTGCAAACTCAAATGCTGCAAATATGGACATTCGAAAATATGAAGCAAGGACCAGCAAGCGCACAAACAAAATTTGCACGAACAGCACGACGATCGCGAATGTAAAGGAATGTGTATACGACAAATCTTATCGTGGTACCCATGAGTAGAGAAACGCCAAACCAATGGCCGCTTACAATTGTGTGAATTTTTCCAATGTTGTTGACAGACAACTGGCGTTAAAAAGTGTTCCGGATCAATCCCCGATATTTTCTTGTTAAATATTTCTAGATTTGCAGTATAATTAACAGTTTCGACCATATTAAGAAGACTGCGCAGATATACGGATAAAGGTGGGACAGCTGCCAAGGTATAAACTAGTGTAGATGATGTCTTTGGTGAAACTCCCACTATGCGCTTTAAGAATCTTGCCTGACATCTGTCGAGCTGCATGAAATTACCGGAAGTCAAATCATTCCACACAACGGAAAGACCATAACTAATCATGGGCAACAACATGACTCTGAAATACCTCATTGCACCCTCGAAAGAGAGACTCCCCAGATTATGGATCAAACTCGTTGCCGTAATTATTTTTGTCGCCTTGCGTTCCAAGTGTTCAGCAAAACTCCAACGCGAAGTGAGGGACATTCCTAGATAAGTATACGAACGCGAAAATTCCAGCGGCTCGCCATGAAATGTGAGCTGATCATGCTTGCATCGTGGACCACCCTTACGAAACTTGACGACTTTGGTTTTTTCGATGTTAACCTTCATTTTGTTAGATATACAATAATGATATAACGCATCTAAGGCTCTTTGAGAAGAGGATATAGTATCCGACACTATAGCAAGATCATCTGCATACATCACTGACCATACCCTATTCGAATTTCGACATAGGCAGTTTGGGAGGTCCATAACGAAGAAGGCAAAAAGTAGGGGGCTAAGAGGATCTCCTTGCAATACACCACGGTTTACGCAGAAGGATTGTGAGAACAGAATCCCGTCAAATATTCTAAGTGTACTTGGTTGAAGGATGCTGCTTATAAGCTGAAGAAAGCGGCCATATACTTTAGCGCCATGTTCAACCTTTCTCAATAATAAGTTTCGATCTATGGAATCAAAAGCCTTCTCAAAGTCCACAAAGATCGTGTAGAGTGATTTATGCGCTTCAAACTTTTCTATTACACGTGCTCGTAAAACTCTCAGAGCATCACTCGTACTTCTACCTTGTCGAAATCCATATTGCTCAAATGGAAGTAAATGTTGCCGATATCTAATTAGTCGTATACAAACGATCTGCGTCAAGAGTTTATATGAATGATTCAGGAGCGATATACCACGATAGGAATCAGGAAGATCTCTATTACCCTTACCTTTATAAAGAACCTTCACCATTCCCTCTCTCCATTTCTGAGGTAGCGGATCTCCACATAGAAACGAGTTAAACATATGTAACCAATAATTGCTAAGAAGTGAGAGAGATGATTTTAGATGTTCTACACATACGTCATCGGGACCAGCGGCTTTTTTGTTTGACATGCGTAACAGTGCTGATTCAACTTCTTCGCTAGTAATCAAAGAGTTAATTGGATCTGAGTCTACCAACGTAATCGGGATATTTCTAGTCGAGCTTTGAATGTTATTTAGGACGACGATGGTATCATCATGTAATACTTTTTTAAAATGAACGAGCCATTGATCTAAAGGAATTCTAGATCCGTCATCTTTTCGTTTTGGTTTTATTTTCCATGGGTATAGTTCCGCACTATCTAAACGATCAGCTTCCATAGCAATTAATGTTGCCCTTTTATACTCACGCATGTGTGTGTTATACAAGCGTCTCGATTGAGTATAACTATCCGATACGTGCAATTCATAACGACGTCTTCTGCTTTCAGATATAAGACGAGATTGAAGTCTACGAAGCCAAGTCGGGATATGCATAATTTTCTTAAGATGAGGCATTATGTTTCGTACTTTCTTATGTGAACATGCGCTTAGAATCGCCTTCGAGATACAACTAAGACTATCATCATATTTCCGTCCTTTGAGAAATTGAAAAGCCACTTCAATCTGAGAAACATTCAGCTTTTGAATCTGTAATACCCTACTGTGCTTAGAAGTTTTCGGTTGTTCTGGATGTTTATATGAATTTAAGAAACGGAGCTTTACGGGTTTATGCTTACGTGTAAGAGTCCATGAGTAAGATAATTCTAATTTCATGCGTATAACTGAGACATTGGTGAAAACTATATCAATACAAGATTTTCCGTTTGGAGCCTCGTATGACCATTTTTCTGATGGTACGTGCAGTTTAATGTTCATTGACTCAAAAAATACACACAGTAGACGAAGTTTCTCGGGGATAGGCAGTTCAAAACGTGCATTAAAATCACCTGCAATTACAACAGTTTTAGAACAAACTGACTCGCTTAAAAAAGAAGACAATTCGTCAATAATGTCCGATGCGGAATGGCTAGGGTTGAAATAACATCCGATTATTGATAGGGTGGCAGAATCTACAAGTATCGCGTTATCAGAATAACTATAAGACCATTGTGATATTATGGGTTTTATTGCAACTAAAAGCCCCCCACTAGGGCGGCCACGTTTTGCCATTACAGCAGGAATATCGAAGGAATAAAAACCAGGCAGAGAAATGGATGTTGTGGAGAACGTTTCAGTTAGTATTACAATATCGAACAGCCGAACCCAACTATTAAATTCTTCTGACATTAAACATTTAAATCCTTCTACATTATATAGAAGAAGCGAACAAGAGTCTGCGCTATCTGTGTCTGAAACCTGAGTACTCCCATCCATTGGCAGTCATATGGTTTGGTCTGGGGTTGTTTTGGAGAGATCTTGGCTCTGGGTAAATACTTGGTTAAGCTCATCGTTCTGTTTGACAGGAGGTCGTTCCCTATGTTCAAGTCTCACAACCTTTGATTCGCGGATTATGTATCTATGGAATGGATCGGCTCTAATTTGTTCCTTTAGGTGTTCACGCAATTTTCTGTACGCTTCTCGTTCGGGGATGGATCTATCAGGGTGCAAAAATATATTCTTAAAACGTTCATCATACTTTAATCGGAAAGACTGCGAAAGTATCTCACTAACCGAAAACTCATCAAGCGAAACAACCGCCCATGATGGAATATCCTTTCGTTTACTTGGAAGGCGATTTACTCGTATTTTCTTATCAGGAGGAATTAAATGACCAGTAACAGCCAGGATGTCTCTCACAATGTTGTGATCAGTTTCACTAACAGGTAACCCTCTTATTATAATGTTGCCAGATCTTTTTGCCTGCTCGTGACAAACCTGCATTATATCTAACGCTGATGCTGGAGACTTACGCGATACGTCACAAGTAGCCATAACAGTTCGGGCGACCTGTTGTCGAACAACACTCGCAAATGTTCGAGAGAATGTTTCGCCACCTTTGCTATTCCTATCATCCGACGTCCGATTAGGTAACTTATTAACGATTTCCCTAAGTTCATTGATTTCCATTTTCAGTGCGTTAATTGAGTCCTCTGTGGAACGAAGAGCGTTTTCGTATAAATTGTGGCGCTTCGCTGAACAAGCACCGCAGAGAAAATCTTGCAAGAAAAAGTTCCGTGATATAGAGCGCGGCGAACGAACTAGTGTTCTCAACGAACAATTGTCTTCTGTGCATTCCAAATCTAAGGTGACAAATTCTGTTGTATCCTGAAAACAGAGATTAGAAGAGAGGTGGTTATAACTATTGGAATCAGCTCTTTTTGTTGATGGCCTTTCAATCGAACTCTCGACGTTCCTGCATGCTGACAGTTTTTCCGATCGATTTGAACATCTAGACCCTACAAAGCAGTTAGTGCACGATCTACCTGCTCGGGCACAAGCACAGTTTTTACAGACAGCGTTTGATCCATTACAGCAACAGCATCGTTTAGTATTAATTCGATCACACGCAACCGATTTGTTTTCATTCATTGTGATTCTGGCGTTGTGGTTAAGCGCGGTATGATCGTTGACTTCAACATTAATCCCCGGTTTCAATCGGCCGTCTTTGAAGGCTAATTGTAGCTCCTCATCCGAATCGCTAGATGACTCGGCGTCAGTTTTGTCGCGCATCAAATTCGTCCGTTGTTTTGATTGTCTAGATTGTTTTGATTGTTTTGTCTTGATTGTTTTGATTGACAATAATTAATAATTGTATGTTATTTATCTCAAATGTAAGTAGTTTATTAATAATAATAATAATAATAATAATAGAGTTTTGTCCAATCATATTGGCGTCGTTTCAATTTAAGTGATCTGATTTTTATTGACAGTAATCATGATCCTCCAACTGTTTTGCAGGTACACAGGAGAATTGGCTAGATCCACGTCTCAAGAGCTACCAAATGTTGGAGATAACTAGACGTTTGAACACATCTAAGACTACTACATAATCGGACACTAAGCGGCTTTATTTTTGCCAAGTATGTGATCGCTGTCGTACTACATTTATTGGATACTCCAACTATATGTTTCAAAAATCGGGCCTGACACCTATCAATCTGTCTAAAATTTAACTCAGTGAGGTCCTCCCAGAATGTTGCCAACCCATACTGAATAATTGGTAGAAGCATTAACTCGAAATATCTCAACGCTCCTTCAAACGACAGCTTCCTTAGTTGAGGATATGAAGCCGTTTTAATTGCAATCTTAGAAGATTTAGCCTCAAGGTGCGCGGTAAAAGACCATCTAGACGTTAATAGAACGCCAAGATACTTATAATTAGTACAGAACTCTAGTGTCTGAGACTTTATAAAAAGCGAGTCATGCTTGGATAAACGACCACCACCGCGGAACTTCACTACCTTTGATTTTGAAATGTTGATGTCTAGTTCATTCCGACTACAAAATACAGTCAAGCCATCGAGTGCCTTTTGAGCCGTGCCTAGGTTTCTTGTCAGGATCACAAGATCGTCAGCATATAGCGCCAACTCAACTTCGTTTGCAAAAGACCGTATAACCGGTGGTAAATCAATAACGAAGATTGAAAATAATAGAGGACTGATTGGGTCCCCCTGCAATACGCCATGATTAACTGTGAAGAAGTCAGAGTATGCTAAATCATCGAATACCTTGACACGGTTAGGTAATAGAATCTGATATAGTAGGCGAAGAAAGCGCCCACGAAGATTACAATTATTATGCAGCTTAGAAAGTAGGATATTTCGATTTAAATTATTAAATTAATTTATTAAATTAAATTCTTATGTTAAGTGCTAGAAATTGAATTTATAAATGTAATATTTTGTTCGTTCTAATTTAAGTTGACTTCGCCGCACCATACAATTTTAGCAAGAATCAAAATAATCAAAATGGGTTTAAATCAAACGAATGAACACAACAATTAACACGCCTTTAAGTTTGTTTGTATAAAACTACTGCGACCGTAGTGAATTAAGTCATGTGAAGATTGACTTTATCGTCGTCTAAATCGAACATTCCGCTTTTTGCTAGTTTTTCTGGTAGAATTCCTTTTATTTCCAGCAAGTTTCGATAATACTCAGCCCTGCCAAATTCATCAACATACATTAATGTCTTTTTGGTAAATTTCTTTGCTTTTTTGTTCATTATATGTTGCTTAATAATCACAGGAATAAGAAATAATATGCAAATGACATACATGAATGTTACAAGCAAAGGTCCACTATGTTCTAATATGTTCGTTTTATGGTGTGTGAGAACTGAACAAGCTGTAATCATATCTCCTTTGGTATAAATATCGCTTGTTTGAAAATGCATACAGATATATACACTTGATTGTAAACTAATATTTGTAAAGTTACTTTCATGATCAGCAGTTCGATTTCCATATCTGCCATCATCGCTGGCATTACTCTTTAAGATTTGCTGACTTAAAAATAAAGTCCGATTTATGTATTCAACATTTATAGACCCATATCGTGTTACGTCGTTTCGGAGTGAAGCCAAACTATTTCGACCGTGGTAATCGTCTTCATTATCTAACGATAAAGCAATCAGTGAGTAATTATAAAGCAGAAGGTAATTTACATCATCGCTATTGTAGAATGAACATGTAATACTCGTATTTTTTGAATTCCATTTACTAGCATATATACACTGAAGTTTCATAATTGATTTAACCGTTATGCTTGAAAATGCAGGTATTGCGATTCTGTTAAGCACAAGAAGCCACCACATATGTACTATTGCCATGAATGTAGATCAGAAAAATACCCAAATTAAAGCTTAGTATTTGATTAGCAGGAGGACAAAGTAAGCAATTTAAACGGTCAAGCTGACTTTCATAAGGGTTTTGTTTGACTACGTGTGTTGGTAAAGGTGCCTTAGTGAAATTTGATACGCCATATGTATCACGATCTTCAATCGTGTATTCATTCATCCTGATCTCTCAACTGTAGAACAAGAGGCCCGAAAGGCACTTGTTGAACAGCTTAAGGAGGCTAGAGCTAAGAATCCTACTGAGCGTTATTTTATTCGTAATAACAGAGTTGTTCGTATTGGATGGATGCGTAAAGGGTGTAGCATAGTGTCTCAAATTGATCGCGGGGTAGATCCAACAAATAACTGCAATACATGACTAGCACCGACCGAACTTCTTCCAACTCAAAGGGTTTGTACCGAACCGTGTTCTGATTCATCTTGTGTGGTTCGTACCAAATCATGCTCTGATATTATGTGCTTACGTCGACTTTTGCTTTTCAATGTTGAAGGTATTGAAACACTTTTGAGGGAGGGTTTCGGTACGTATATCTCATCTTTTGATGTGGTTGTTCTACTTGAAACATTCGCATCTTCTTCTGTTTCGTTAGATGCATTTTATACATTCGAAGTTTTGGCTACCCTGGGTGATCGTGGTCGACCTCGTGGAGGTGTTCTTCTAGCAGTTAATTATTTATTTCGAGACTGGTCTTGCAAGACTACTGAAAACACTGTGTTCCTAGACTCGCCAAACTTAGTTATAATTGCGTGCTATTTCAACCCGTCCTTGAATGCGTGTGTTGTTATAAGTGAGCTGTCCGAACTTCTCGAGGATGTTCCTTCCGATAAACCATTTATTATAGCCGGTGACTTTAACGCGAATTCTAGCAAATATTCTCTTAAACTAGAGCTACTAATAGAGTTCTTCGCTTCACACAATCTAATTCTTCATGCCCCGATTGAAGGTTGGACATATGAAGTTGGTCAATCAAGAAGTTGTCTCGATTTAATCTTTACTAACACGGGTGTTCATAACATGTGCTTAGATTTTGAGTCCGTATGGATGCTACGTCGAAAACATAAGCCAGTTATATGCATATTTGACGGTCTTCTGGATTATCCTAGTAATTTTCTTCCTACACAGCACTCAAGTAGAAGGATATTTATCGATGCTCTCGATTCGAGCGCATTAGAGACCGCTAAGCATTTTGTAAATGATGGCCGAATTTCGGCGAGTTACTCGTTGGTTCGCGATGTTCTTCTATCTTCGTGTAGACATAGTTCCCCATCTTCCCGTCCTTTGTTTAAATTACCATGCTACTTGAAACGATTGCAGAAAATATTACTCTCTTTTTACAAGACAAATGAGTTTGCTCTCTCGAGGAAAGATTTTGAAAACCTGCGAGCGTTTTACTCTAGTGGTGTGAAGCAATTTAAGTTGAGGATCTTATTTATTAGAGAGCGCAGATTGCTTATCAAGGCTGAGACTGCTCCGTGGCTCGTGCGTGCTCAATCCTGTAAACTTGCTTCTCGTATACCTTTGAATAGGTGGCACCGCTACTTTGTAGAGATTCTAGCTGACGACACTCATTCGTATTTCAATCACCCAAATTGTCAAATCTTTTGTCATCTTATTGATACTGATCCGCTTAACTCATCGTTTACCGTAGATGAAATTGAATATTGTCTCCTCCATATGTCTGCTAGAAAAGCGGCAGGTATTGATCAATTGTGCGTTGAACATATCAGGCTGTCTTTCAACTTACTCGCTAACTATTGGGTCTCTTTCTTCAATGCAATTCTTAGGGGACAACCCATGCCTCTCGAGTGGCGCGATGGCATCATTAAAGTACTCTACAAGGGTTCAGGGGACCCATTATGCCAAGACTCTTATAGAGGAATAGCGCTATTAAATCATTCATATAAACTGCTCTCGAATCTTATGTCCTTGCGTTTGGTACGGTTGCGTAGCGCTCTTCTACCCGCTGAACAGCATGGGTTTCGAAAAGGTCATTCCACTTCTAGTGCTCTTTTAATTCTAAGGTCGCATGTTCTTGATACTTTTCTTAGACACTCTTCGTTGTATTCAGTCTTTGTCGATTTCGCTAAAGCGTTTGACTCGATTGAAAGATCTATGTTATTGACAAAGCTTCACGATAAGGTTAACGTCCACAGCGATTTCCTATTTCTACTCGAAAGAGTTCTACGTCCCAGTTCTTTACGAATATTCGACGGGGTAAATTATTCAGAATCGCTCATTGCTAGTCGCGGGGTCCAGCAAGGTGACCCACTGAGCCCACTTTTATTTGCATTTTTCATGATGGACCTACCAGATTATATTCGTTCTGCCGTGCCTGATGTGTGGTCTATATTGTATGCTGACGATCTCGCCTTAATTACTCTCAATAAGAACGCGGCTCAATCGGCCATCTCAGCACTTGTGAAGTATTGTGATTCTAATAGACTAACGATTAATATCGCGAAAACCAAGATTGTGAAATTTAGGAAGGGTGGTCCACGTTGTCGAGATGATGTTCTGTTTATCGGGAATATTCCTTTAGAGTTTGTTACTAGCTACAAATATCTCGGTTTTTTGCTCACTTCACGATGGTCCTTTAGAGCTCATCTACTGAAACAGTCATCGAGAGTGATAACTTCAGCTTACGCAGCTTCCAGGCTTGGTTCGCTTTCGTATGATGGAGCGATTAGGTATTTTGACGTAATGCTTCTTCCAATATTGAGTTACGGGCTTCGATGTTTCTGGTCGGATTTAACAACGACCGACTTTCAAATGATTGATAAGTGTTTCTGGCGTTTTCTAAAGCGAATTGTTGGTGTTTCTCCGAAGTCTTCGTCAACAGCCGTTGCTGTTCTCAGTAGATCTTTCCCACTCTCAATAAAATTACGAAGAATGTTTAATTTAGATGAAACTGATAGCTATTTAACGAGCATACATCTCTTCAATTCCAAGGTTGCGAAATTAGATCCCGATATATACAGTTCTCCCGCTTACACGCAATCGGCTTGGAGGAACCCTAATTATATTAAGCGGCCGCTTATTTGGCGTTTGTCCTTAGACGGATACCACAGTAAATTTTGCTCAATTCGGCTTCCTTTTCATTCTCGCTGCTCGAATTGCTTTTGCCGATTTTGCTCGCAACAGTGCTCTGAGTTGCTACATGTTTTCAACTGCTCGTTTTTGTCATCTATGCCATTGAAACAGATTGATCAAGGGCTTTTGTAATTTCGTAAATGTTTATATGCAGTTTCTACACACCCATGCAAGGCAGTCATCATGTCCAGATTTCTCATTGGATACAGAACAACTTTTGTACTTTGATTTTGATTTATTTATTTATTTTGCCCTATGCCGAGAGGCTTAAATGGGATAATAAACCTCTGCATTATTATTATTATTATTTCGACAAACAGACGAGCAAAGCTCACAGTTGCACTGTTAAAAAAAAGGAAAAGTAAAGAAAAAAAAGACTCACAAACAAAAGTCACAAAAGTTTATGTTTGAATGCTGAAACCGATCTTGAGTTGACAATTTCTTCACTTAATCGGTTCCACTTACCTACGATTTGGTGTCCAAATTGTACAGTTTTAGAGCGTATAACTCGGCGATGGGCTAAAGTAAAATTGTGTCCACGCAAAGCCCGACTTTTCCGAACAGTCATCAATTCTCTTAAGACGTGATTTTCCTTGTGTAAAGCTTCCCATGTTGAACACATATCTCGCCGAAACCGAAGGTCGCTTATAGAAACCATACCAAGTTTTTTTAGCCTTTCATTATAAGGTAAGGCTTTAACTGAATTTACGAGCTTTGTTGCCCGGCGCAGCACATTTTCAATTCTACTTTTCTCGTATACTGTTCTTGGGAACGAACATTGTGATGCATAGGTAAGATGACTGATCACAAATGCGTTGGCGAGTGCTCTAAATGAAACTGGACTCAACACACTAAAAGTTCTACGAATCATCCCAACCATTCGATTTGCTTTCGAGCAAGCCAACTCAGTATTCCAACTAGTCGAAAAATCATTCGCAACTACTATTCCAAGGTCGCTAAGACGAGTTACTACTTTAATGTTCTGATCCTCAAGATGATAAGTTGGATACACACTATGACTGCGTGATTGTAAACGCATACATGCACACTTTGATATATTCAGTGACAGACCATTCATATAAGCCCAGTTGGAAATGCTGTCGATATCCGATTGAACTAGCACCGTGTCCGAATCTGACCGGATAGCCTGCCAAATTTTTAGGTCGTCTGCATATAAAAGAGAGTGTGAGTTCAAAATGGAAGGAAGGTCATTAATGAAAATACAGAATAACAATGGGCCGAGGACCGAACCCTGCGGAACTCCAACATTGACCGGATAAGGATCAGAAAGAGAACCATTTACAACAACCTGATAGAATCTGTTAGATAAAAATTCTTTTATCCAGCGAATAATAAGTGGATCAATGTTTAGAGCACGCATTTTCTGAATCAAGATGTCATGTGGAAGCATATCAAACGCTTTTGAAAAATCAAAAAATAATATATCAACATCAAAGCCCTTATCAACTAACGAACCCCAGCTATTCTGGGCAATCAAGAGATTAGTGATTGTTGAGCGATCCCTTCGAAATCCATGTTGATTGTTACACAATAATTTGTTGGATTCTAGATAATCGCTTAGAATGCGGTATATTATCCTTTCCAAAACTCGACAGAATACACACGTTAGACTTATCGGGCGATAATTTTCAACTGAAGATGGATCACCTTTCTTCAAAATGGGCCTTATCAACGAAAGTTTCCAATTCATCGGGACACAACCGAAGTACAAGGAGGCGACACAAATCCAATATAGTGGTATGCCGATAACATCAGCGATATTCTTGAGAAATACCGGTGGTAAACGATCAGGACAAATAGAACCTGACGATTTAAGCCGCTTGAGCTCTATCCAATATAGTGGTATGCCGATAACATCAGCGATATTCTTGAGAAATACCGGTGGTAAACGATCAGGACAAATAGAACCTGACGATTTAAGCCGCTTGAGCTCTAGCACTACATCATTAACAGAAAACATCTGAAGAATGTTTATATTCGATGGACAGTACGAGGCATTGGTGACGGAGGAGGATTTTCGAACTCCTATGCAAAATGTTTTCACGCAATGAGTGAATCGTGTATTCAATTCCACTACGTTGAGATGCACAAAGTTGTAAGGAACCAGCCGCGTCCCGTATATCTGACTTGATATGAAACAGTATCGCTTTGCAGATTATGCGACGCGCTACGTCGGCGATTCCGAAAGGCGTATTCCACCACTTTTTTGGTAAAGCTACTAATCGGCTGGCAACTAATGCTTCTAGAGTTTCAAGTGGAATTTTGACAGAAGCTATGCGGACCGCTAGTTATGCTAATGCCTCGGCCAATCCGTTGGAATGTTTGCCAAATGCTGTTAACATTCGTCGCCATTGTGCGTCGAGCCCCGAGGGACCAGCTGAACCTGTGATTGTACGAGCTGAGCGAACAATAGCTGCACTGTCAATCGCAAGGAAAGTCGCCGGATGATGCGGAATAGCCTCTGGCATTGGAAACTTGATAAGTGCTTCAGGATTTGCGTGTGACGGCTCAGGATGTAACCTTTCCAGGTGTTCTTTTACGGACATGTCTCCAATAATCACATCTGGACGGAGTGTGCCATCGTTATCTTGACCTGTAAGAATACTTGTGGCGACCTTTAGTTTGCCCTTGCGCAACAGAGTACAATATTGTTTAATCCAATCAGAGTTTGTGTATTTACGTTTTTTTTTAATTTTTGTCTTAACTGTAATGTACACGCCTCCTCGAACAGTGCTAAGAATTCACCTTTCGTCCATAAATCGAGTCTACGTTAAATTGTCTTTCTGATCATTGCGATTTTACGACAGGGTATCTACTGTAATACACAACGTCCAAAAACGACTGCCATTTTTATATCCTTTGATGTAGATTTTTTTTATTTTATTTTTTAATAATAATATTTTTTGATAAAAAAACATAAGTTGAGTAAAATTCAAATCAATCAACAAATGTTTGTACTAATAATTTATTTAATGTGGCAAATGCGTGCAAAATGCACGCTTACATGACCACTAACAAAAAAAGAACAGCAAAAGTCACAGATAATTAGTTAATTGTTGAAATGGAATTGAGTTTGGAGTTTGAAGCACGGCATTGATGTTGATTGGCGGATATGAATAGGCAGTTGATTCCACAAGAGAGGAGCAGCCACGACGAAGGAGCGGAAGCCAAAAGAGATAGAGTAGTTTGGGACATGTAAAAGAAGGGAATTACGGGAACGCAGAGCACAATACACAGTACGAGAATTGTCGAGAAAAGGAAGGTTGAGAAATGAAGGGGTATGAGAAGTTATAAGGCGAAAAGCAATGATAAGAAGACGAATTTGAACACGACAATAAATGGATGGCCAATCAAGAGAAACAAGATGCTGGGATGTATGATCAAAACGACGAAGACGGAGGATAACTTGGACGGCAGCGTTGAAGATACGTTGTAAAGGAAGAAGAGTGGATTTAGGTGAGTTGGAAAATAGATGAAGACAATAATCGAGTATAGAAGAAAGTAGAGAAGATATGAGAGTCATACAAGAAGGAAAATCAATCAATCTACGAAGTTGACTGAGATTGCGGAGTATCAAGGTAGATGAGCGTACTTTATCTCTAACGAAAGGTTTAAGTGAAAGTCGGTTGTCGAAATGAAAGCCTAGGAAAACGAGATTATCAACGATAGGAAGAATTGTAGAATTTAATGATACGGATGGAGTTTCGAAGTCTAAGCGTCAAGGTAGGATACACATAATTTTAGATTTATCAGGATTCAGAGAATGGCGAAGAGAAGAAAGATGATTGGAAATTGAGACTAGATAGTCGTAAGGAGAAACACTAAGATCGTGAATACGATAAACAGGTGCATGAGCATAGATGAGAATGTCATCAGCATATTGCATAACATAGAAGTTAAATGTATGAAAAATCGAAGACAAGTCATCGATAAAAAGAGAGAAAAGCATAGGGCCTCATACGGAGCTTTGTGGAACACCGGTCGGGATGGATGAAGGATGGGAGAAAGACGAGTTAGAATAGACGCGAAATGTACGGTTTGATAGATTTGAAGGAAACCATGATACAGTGGGTAAAGAGAAGCCATAATCATGACGAAGGCGATGGAGAAGAATCGAGTGATCGACGATGTCAAAATCAGACGATAGATCAAGAGAAACTATGACACTACGTAATTTATGATCGCGCGATATGAGTAAGTCATTATAAACTTTAAGACAGGCAATTTTAGTGGAGTGATTAGAGCGAAAAGCGGCTTGGAAGGGAGGAACTAAGTTGGAGGAAAAGAGATATGTATTAACTTGCTTGAGAACGAGACGCTCAAAGAGCTTAGAGAGGGTTGGGAGAAGTGAGATTGGACGGTTCGAAGATGGTAGTGTGGAGTCGAAAGATTGCTTTTTGATGAGAGGACGAACAGTGGCGCATTTCCAGATGTAAGGAAATGTACGGCTACGGATGGACAAGTTGAACAATGTGGTTAGGAAGGGTGAGATAGCGGAGCAGATATTTTTAAGCAAGTGAGTGGAAATCGGGTCAGTGGGAGAGGTTTCCTTAGCTAATGACAGCAGAAACGAAGAAACTTCATCAGATGAAACGGGAAGAAGGTGGAATAGCACTGAGAGGAAGGTATTGAAAGAGAAGCGAGGGTACAAGGGGGCTGTGGGTAGTAGAATATGTAAATTAGATAACTTAGTTTGTAGATAAGAAGAAAATTCATCAGGATTTATATTACAAGGTGTAGATGATCGTGAAAGAATTGAGTTTAAGATTTTCCAATGAGATTTAGAGTTGGAAGATGACTAAAGTTGATTT
This sequence comes from Pomphorhynchus laevis, assembly GCA_012934845.2. Classification (NCBI taxonomy): domain Eukaryota; kingdom Metazoa; phylum Acanthocephala; class Palaeacanthocephala; order Echinorhynchida; family Pomphorhynchidae; genus Pomphorhynchus; species Pomphorhynchus laevis. The sequence continues at coordinate 812 of WNNJ02000864.1, read as the reverse complement.
CGCCAAAAGATTGTACGTTTAGTACGTATAAGAATAAGATGTGAACGACGTAGAGAAAAGTAGGAATCACGGAGATTTGGAGGGAGTGAGTTAGGAGAACGTTTAAGAAAGCGATTATACACACAAAAAGAGTGACGGAGTCACTCTTTTCGGCGCAAGCGCTGAGAACGTCGGAGTCGACTAGGCAAAAGGTTATTGAGGATCGACGTAAGTTCAGAATCAATCAGAATGCAGAGATAATCGGGAGAGAGATAGTGAAGAGGAAGTGAAAAGAGTGAAGAATTGAGTATGGCTGTACAGAGAATAGTGATATCGAGAAGTTCATTGTCTTATATCGAGAGTATAAGACAATGAACAGTCAGACATAAGATCTGCAAGGTCGTTAAAGATGATACGTGAGGGGGCAACTGAACCTGGTCTGTATACAATCACAAGTTAAAGAGGGAAAGGAGTTGATAATCTGCATATGGGTAATTCGAACGAGGTGTAACGGATGTCAATGTAAATCTGCAAGCTCGCTAAAGAACATACGTGAGGGGGCGGCTGAGCCTGGACGGTACACAATTACAAGTTAAAGAGGGAAAGGAGTTGATGATCTGCATATTAGCAATTCGAGAGAAGTGCAACGGATATTAGCATTAATTTTACGTAGAGACGTTGCGTGACGAGCAATGGCAACAATACCGCCATGGTTAGAAGCTGTAGATGTATGAGAGGCAATTGGACGTGCTGATTTAACTTTAGAAAAACCTGAGCGACATAGACGACGAATAGCAAGATCGTCGGAGTCACAATGCCAATATTCGGTAATG